>JASJET010000136.1:6095000-6330000 GCA_034092305.1 Diaprepes abbreviatus
CTTTTATCTGGGCTACAATTTATTTCACTTCTTGTGGCACTTCTTCTATGCCTTGTCGCACTTCTCCAATATTTTGTCACACTTCTCCAATCTCTTTCTCAAACTTTTGCATTTTCCCCCGTAAAATTTGACCGAATTTTTGCTGTTCATATACAATGCCCTCGTTTATCCATTTGAAAAATTTACCTTCACTTTTAACATAGCGTTCTTCTTCTTGTTTTTCTTTTAAAAGACAGTGTTCTTCTTTTAGTCGACGGTCCTTTTCTTCCTGCCTTTCTTTTGGACGACGTTGTTCTCCTTCTTGCTTTTCTTTTTGATATCGACCTTCTTCTTCTTGCTTCTCTTTTTGACAGCGATCTTATTCTTCTTGCTTCTCTTTTTGATGGCGATCTTCTTCTTGCTTTTTTTTACGTCATTCTTTTTCTTCTTGTTTGTCTTTAAGGCGACGTTGTTCTATAAGTTTCATTTAAGCAGCCAATGTTTGTTTTTTCCATTTGCTGTCTAATATTTAGTACAGAATTTCTAGAATGTCGAAAATTCGATTCTAGACTTCTTTCTTAATAATAAATCCGATGGTGAAGTCCTTTATTATCTATCTCTTTTAGTTTCCAAATAGGATTTTCTAGAACTATGTCGAAAATTCGGTTCTAGACGTCCTTCTTAATGACAAATCCGATGGTAAAGTTCGTTTTTTGCTATCTCTTAGTTTCCAAATAGAATTTTCTAGAACTGAAATATGTCGAAAAAATCGGTTCTAGGCCTCTTTCTTAATGAGAAATTCGATGGTGAAGTCCGTTTTTCGCTATCTCTTTTAGTTTTCAAATAGAAAGTTCTAGAAATTTGTCAAAAATTCGATTCTAAGCTTGTTTATTAATGACAAATCCAATGGTGAATTCTGCTTTTCGATATCTGTTTGAGTTTAAAAACAGAACGTTCTAGAACTTTATAGAAAATCATCTCTTCCTTCTTGATAACAAATCCAAGGTTGAAATCCGTTTTCCTCTATCTCCTCTCTAACACCTTTCAATAAGACTTCCAATATTTATATTAACTACAGCTAAAACACAACCTTATTGCTACTTCTTAATCTTCACTATTCAAATACCACTATACAAATAACTATACTACGCTTATTCTATCTCTATTTATATACCAATGGTAATTCCTAAATAAATCTAGAATATAAAAGTTGAGATCTATCCAGAAACATGACTCATCGATACACTATTCCTTTCGGCATATTATAATAAAGATGACTCATCACATCGGAATACGAGGGCGTTGTAATAAGTCTATTCTAATCGTTCGTAACAATATTAATGTGATCACTTTATTAAATAAACATATAAAAAATTCTCTTTTTTGGAGTACCTAAAGCATACAAAAATATTAAATTTTCCCAATATTTTTTTATAATTTTTCGTCACATATAATCAAGCCTTCGTGAATATTAAAATTATCCTCGAGTTAAATTTTATAATAATAAAAGGTAAGATGTAAAAACTACGAGGCAGTGACATATGTACACAATTTTTTGTGGCTATGGCACTCTAAAAATAGTTGAAAATGTAAGTAACTAATTAAGCTTCGATATATTTCTCTTCATTAAATTTTAAATATATTTTAAAAGTCATGATAATAAAAGGCAAATTTGGAGTTTTTGTCAGGAATTTTTGGACATAAAGCTTTCCTAAGTTTACAAAATCTTTAAAAGAGTTATAACTAAATGAAGAGTTTTCCATAATTTATTTTTAATGTATTTTTAAATACACTTTCTTAAATAAAATTTTTTAATTTACTTAAACGCCACATAAACCCAATGAAGTTTAGTCAGTTCACGAACAAAAATATACCTAATTAAAACTTTAAATGTAGATATCTTAAGTTTTCAGAATCACGTGTTGAATTAACTAAATATCAATAACGTATTTTTTTTACAATAAGTGATAGAACGTTTTATTAATGAAAAAAACTCAACCGATATGATATCACTCCAAAGCTGCTATAATAAAATATGGCGGATTCAATATGGCGAACATAGAAAATTAATTTTGTACAATATTTTACCAAATTGATATGAGGGTATTTTCGGGGCCATACATAACGAATCTAGAAATAATTTTTACAACATTCAATATGTCGGACAAAACAATTAATTTTGTTCAATTTTCTTCAAAATAGGCATGGGTGAATTTTCGGGAGAGCAGATAACGAATCTGAAATTATTTAAAAAAAAATCAATATTTTTTACAATAAATGATAGTTAGAATGTTTGTTAATAAAAAACTCAACCTACATGATATTATTTCAAAATTGCTACATAAAAGTAACCAATATTTATTATTTACCGTAAATAGTTTTTAAAAATATATAAACAACGTCTTTTAACTAGAAAAAAAATATCGAAATAAACTCAATATAACAAAATTTCGCACAAATAAAAAGCCGCCAAACAAAAACTTGACACAAGTAAGCACACCGTAATGAACGTCATAATGAAATGCCTGATGGACCGGCCATGTGACAGCTAAGAAAAACTGCAACTTTGGGTTGTGGCGTCATTTATTGGTTCGAAGAATTTCATAGTCTCAGGGCCTGCACGCACCTTAACATCGGAAAAGCAAATAATTTAAGTAACTTTTATCAGACAAGAGATGAAATCTAATACGAGTGACGCCATCTACCAGCATTCCACTCAGTATGAATATTTAATCTCGTAGAGATCTATATACAACATTGGGTAAAGTTTATTTGCCTGCTGAGTGAAAGGAGTCGCTGGTTTTAATATACAGGCCTATAACGACGACCTGATAATTTTGTACCCGGTTCACAGTATCTAGGACCTGGAGGGACTAATGATGCGGGCCCTATGGATCGCAGAGCTATGGTGCTACAGGGAGGAGCTTCGAATAAACCGGGACAAGGCCGAGGTGGTACTCTTTACAAAAAAAAAAGGAAAATAGGGAAACTTCTCACAATTACATTGTCAGGAAGGACTCTTCAATACAAAGAAACAGTTAAATACCTGGGAGTAATTCTGGACTCACGACTGAGCTAGAATGATCATATTGAGGATCGAGCCAAGGAGGCCATATGTACTTTCTGGGCCAGTAAACAAGCCTTTGAGTGTACATGAGGGCTAACACCTAGAGTGCTATTTTGAATATACTATGATGATCCACCTCATGATACCGTACGCTGCTATTGTGTGGTAGCCTAGGACAGCAAAGCGCAAGCATCATCTTCAACTTGACAAAGTTCAAAGAATGGCTTGTGTAGAAATATTGAGTACGATAAGGACTACTCCCACTAGGGCTCTAGAAGTCCTGGTGAACCTGCCTCCTCTTTACTTACATATAGAGAGCGAAGCTGAAGACTGTGTATCGTCTCAATTGCCTAGGACACCACGGAATTGGAACGGGCGGCTACTCAGGTATCTGGGAAAGCGCGGTGAAAAGGTGCCCATCACTCCCAATGCAGACAGATTACATGGCATCCCTTTGAAAACTCAATCGCTCTCTGGAAATATTTCTGCCAAGTAGAGAGGACTGTGAGAGAAGGCAAAATTTTTCGAGAAATGAATCCTAGTGGAGATAGATCTCGACAAGATGAAAGAGCAGGAGCACAGGAATCAGAGAGTTTTACCCTCTCGAACAACATGCGACGATCTTTACAGACCTTAAGCCATTCTGCAGTGTACCCATCTTTATGAGAGGGATATAAACAGGAATAGGGTAATAAACGTATTCTCGGACAGTAAGGCTACGATAATGGCACTAAACAGGAATAGAATAATAAACATATGCTCGGGGCGTAAGGCGGCGATAATGACACTGAAGTCCAGTGTCGTAACTTCGCAACTGGTGTCTGAGTGCAAGAATGTATTGAACACCTGACAAGGAACGGCTGCACAATCAGACTTGTATGGGTCCCGAGTGACTCAGGTATACGCGGGAATGGGGAAGTGGACCGTCTGGCAAAGTTAGAATCCGCAACTGAACCATATGGACCCCAACCAATTCTATCTGTCGCGATTGCCATTGGCAAAAGGAAATTAAAATTATTGCTGGTAAGCAAATTTATTGAATCGAAGAGAAGGGCTCCTGGAACGAGGTGTGCCAAGAAACATATAACTGGACCTAGTGCACGGCTTACTAAGGAACTTCTCTCCTTAGGAGGGAAAGAGCTGCGAATTGTGGTGGGATTGTTGACAGGACATTGTCACCTGGAGGGCCAACTTCATAAAATGGATGGATCGTTTGACGTATCCACCACTCAACGGACTGAGACAGAGATATTTTCTGAGATACAATTTTAGTACGGTAAGCAGTTAGGCAAGTTCAAATAACAAGACTGCTTGGATTCGCAAAGGCGATCGGCCTCGAATGACTTGCAGCTAGGGTGGGTTGCAAAGGGCTCAGTAAGGCCTAGGCATCCATGATCAAATATCACCACCTTTGTTTCATTCATTCGTTCATTTCAGAATACGCAAGAATGTTTATTCTATATCTTTTAACATGATTTCAATCTATGTAACGCTTAAATCTATGGTTTTTACATTTTTTGTCAGAAGGGATAGTTTTCCAAAAAAACAAAAATCGCATATTAGGAATGTATAACTTGTAAAATGTATAATTCAAAATTTTCGTCAAAATCGGTATTTTCAGAAAGAAATCTCAGATAGCCTATTTTTGCTGTCATACACTGGACTATTAGTACTATTATTGTCAATTCTTTTCGGATTTTATAATCTGTGGTCGAAATATTAAATTGGGAGTCTACTACTTCGCGAATGAAACGACTATATTAAAAATTGTAGACGACATATTTAATTGCATTTTTAAAGGTATATACCACTTGATGGGATAAACCCTAGTTTCTACATATAGAGGGAAATACCCTTACCTACGTCTGCTATTGAATCAAATCATAAGGATTTTAGCTGACCATAAAACCCTCAAAACGAAATTTTTATTTAACTAAATAAAAAATTCAAAACGAAATAGCCTTTTTTATAAGATTTTTCAAAACAAGCCTGTTTGTGACTTTTTTCTTGAAAAATAAAGCAATTTTGACAAATAGAACTAAGATGCTGTAATCATTATCTAAGCAATCAAATATTTATTAAATCAAATAATAAAAAAATGTTCTTTAAAACTTTGATTTCGGACAGAAAGGCTTCATTTCATTCAAAAATCAGTATTAATTGAAATTTATTAACAATGGAAATTATTTTGGAAATAACGGTTTCGTGTTTTGTTTTATTTTGTATACAACTAACAAGTACCATTGCTCGTAAAAATGTTCAATTTAAATCGCAGCTAGTAATAAAAGCAAAGAAATAAAAATACCATAAAAAGGGATAAGTGTCTTAAAGCAAATCAGCATTAGTTACATTCATTTGTATTACTTCTAACTATAGTAGTCACTAAAACAAAATTAGTCCTCCTATTTATTTGCTTGGCAATAAATTAAGCCCGTATAAATCCTTCGTCATTAATCTATATGTTCTGTTTATTTTCTGAAGCATTTAGAATATCGGGTTGCATGTTTAAATGAATGAATATGTTCCAGTATTATCCATATTTGTTTCATAATTTTACATCTAGTGTTTATTTCGTGGCATTGCAGTAAATATATCAACTATAAAGTCAAAAAGTAAGTTAATTTAGCGTTGCATCTATGGTTCTCCGTTATTTTTTCTGGATGCACAGTAAATAGTAACATACCAACTGCTGGGGAACTTTTGGTGCAATAGCGTAATTTTGTCAGATGGGAATGCCATACGAATTTAGGACACTTATAAATCTTTTTAGAATAAGTGATATATTCAACAAAATTAGTTATAATTAGAAGCAAACAAGACATAGTATACGAAATAATTTATTCAGTCAATGTTTATTCGTTCCTTTTTAGAGGCATTTCAAGTTTAGGTTTATTTGAATTCTAGACATCAATTGAATCCATAATTTTAAATAGACTTTTAAAGCTTGACAAGATATTCAAAATTTTATTGCTCTCTCCAATTCAGGAATAGACTCTTTGTACCCGTCAAATGGAAAAATAAATTACAAGTATTTAATTACCTTAACTCAAGGATTATTAATAAAATATTTAATAGTTTGAAAATGTAAACCTGAAACACCAATGGCAGTTTTATTAATTCAAAATAAAATAATTATTCACTAGATTATAATTTCCTTTATAACATTCAGACCAAATGGGATTAATTTCTTCTTGGGGTGCTTGTTTGTTAAACACAATATTTCCTTATTCAAATTATAAACTTCTTAATATCCCCAAAATTGACGACAAATGAGAATGAGATTCGTTGATATCAACAGGCGCTTTTGCAACCATTTTTAACTGACTTCTAGAAGAAAGAGGTTTTATATTCGACTGTCATGTATTTTTTTATGTATGTACGTCGATTATTCCTGTATGGAGTTGAATGAAATTATATTATGTTTAGGAAGTTACCGTGATGGTTCCATATCATTTCGGATCGATTTGGTTCAGTAAAATTCAATATAGCGCTTATATAAGGCGGACAAGAATAAATGTTGTCCAATTTTCTCTAAAATTGGTATGAGGAAGTTTTCGGGGTCGCACATAACTAATTTAAAATTAAAAAAAAATTAAATATGCCGGATCCAACATGGTGGATTACAAATTTTACTAATCTCGATTTTGTCCAAAATCTATATTAGGAAACTTTTCGAAGTAGTAGTAACGAATTTAAAATTATTTTTGGAAAATACAATATAGCGAATCCAATATGGGGTCTCGAAAATTTGTATTACTCGATTTTCTCCAAAATTGCTACAGTGGGATTTCTAGGGGTGTAAATATTTCGAAGTTTAGTTTATTTTCCATAGATTCAGTATAGCCGATCAAATTAAGCGATCTAAAATTTTACGTTTTCAGATTATCTCCAAAATTGGTATTAAGAGGGTTTTGAAGATGTACATTTAAATTAGATTAAAAATTAAAATTATTTTTTTGAAATTTAATATTGCCAATTCAATATGGTGGGTTGGAAATTTAACGCTATTCGCATTTTATCATAACTGATATTAGTGGGCTTTCGGGATCGTAGGTTACGAATCTGAAGTTAATTTTTTACAACTTAATATGGTAGATACACTATGGGGGACTAAAAATTTCATATTATTCCGATTTTGTCGAAAATTGATTTTGGCGGTTCTTGGAGCATATGCAAACTCATTATGTAAAATAAAATATGTTGAACTAAAAAAGGTCTCAAGCTCTTTAAATATCCATATTGGGAGGTTTTGTTGCCTAGATTACTAATATAAAATTAATTCCAAATTCAAGACAGCTGATTTGCTATGACAGGCTAAATATTTATTTGGTAGAATTTCATTCAAAACTGCTATTAGGAGAATTTTCAGAATCAAAAAAATCTTTAGTTGCTCAATTTAGTATGGTTTGTAATTTAATCGATACTTCTCCAGGGCTTTGGAAACATTACGAGATAAACCAAATCGAAAAATAAAGTTTTTATAAAAAAGTTGAACCAAGTTACAAAAATTCGCTAAAAAACGAAAACTACGGTAAGAAAACAATTACAAATAAAACATCTTTCAACTTTTTATGTGAATGAAATTTTGTCAGGTATTAGTTTGGCTTCAAATATTGCAATTTCGTATTAAAATTTATAATGTTATTTTTCGCCTTTTAGTGCATTTGTAGAAGTTGGTTCATTTTTTTTTAAATTTTATTCTTCTACAGGTAATGTTACTTCAGTCTAAATACACCTCAAATTCTGCCGTGAATCAAAACAACAATAGCTTTTCTTTGTAAAGTAAATAAAAATAACCATTTTAGTAATCAAAGATACTAACTAATATCTTAGGCAACATCTTGAATCAGTTGCACATTCAGTGTTTCATAATATTATATTTGTAATTAGTATTTTGTCTCCGGTAATTATAATTTAATAGACTTTCTGAAAATATAATTGCCGAAAGATTTTGATTTATGAAAACAAAACCTCATATAGGGTTGGAATTTTAAAGATCAATAATTATTTAACAAAATTTATGAAACTAATTCCTATCTAAACTAATTTAAATGGAAACAACAGTTATATATTACGCCTTCAGTGATGAAAGCTATCTTAATGCTAGATGTAAAAAGTCCTCCCTCGCTATTGTAAATTCTCATTTATAGCCGACATTTAGATGGGTCTTAAAATACTATATTTACATGAATTAGACAGTAAATTAACTTTATAGAAATCAATTAGCTTATAATAATATTTTGTTTACAGTTAAGCAGACAACATTATTAATTACGCTCTTTAGTACTTTTCAATCATTAATGAGCATATATGCTGTCAGAACCGCCAAATATTTTATGCACCTATTAAACACTATTTACCAACGCCACTCACTCATTTTTAACCAAACTTAGTATCCATAAACATCTAGATAAATGATGCAAACCAAGTATGAAGCTTACTTATTGTTTTTTTTTTATATAAACACACAGATTAAATTAATATATAAAAAGTATCAACTATAGCGGCACATTATTTGTCTCCTAGATATTTTAATAAAATGTATTTTGCTAATTTTCTTAATATCCAAAAGATTCTTTTTTATTTAAATTCTAATAAGTATCATAATCAAATTTATCATTTAAAAATGTGAGTAACTATTTTACCAAGAAAATAGATACAATTTCTTAGGAAGATGTGACGTAAAAATTTACATTTCAAAACTGGTACCTTTAGAAAGTTTTATACGACCTTTCCTAGAATCTTCATTATTCTTTTAACCTCACCCGGAAGCTCAAACTCGTATCGCTCCGATATCTCTAGACATATCTTAACAAATGGACATCTCCCGAAACTGAATATACCTTGGCCATTTATATCCGGAAACTTAACGTTAACATGGAATTCCTATTACTATTTGACTTGTAAGAATACTTGGTAATATAAGTTACACTTAAATTAATCCAGTTCACCCTGTACTCGATATACAAAGTGAGTTTATATTAATTACGCTGAACAAGTTAAAGGAGATACATTTCCCGGAAAGCAACAAAGGCCCCTTTCAGGTTGAAATAATATGTATTAGGCGACAATTCAATAGACTTCATCCAGGGCACAAATCCATATGAATGAATGTCTTCGGGAGATAGTATTACTTCAATAGACTTGGCGGAATGTATTCAGACGGGTGCCTTGTTCCCAGAAGGGCTTTATTTAAATCGTATTCTCAAATTTTGATTTAAAAGCAATGAAAACATGATGCGCCAGAAAAAAAGTATATTTCAGCTAAGGGGTATCCTTTTTATATTATTATCAGTGTCGCCCTGCCTGAAAAAAATTTCAGTCTGTATTTATACTAAATTAAGGGCATAAAAGTATGTCTAAAATGTGGTTGTCGGACTTGTATTTTCTTTATTTTTGTTTCTTTTTATGACATTTCGATTAGGTTCTATCTCTAATCGTTATCAAGTATATATTTGATAACGATTAGAGATACAACCTAATCGAAACGTCGTAAAAACAAACAAAAAAAAGACAATGCAAGTCCGACAACCACATTTTAGTCAATCTTCAACATTGTCTATAACATTCAAACAAAAGTATTTGATATACACAACAAGAAAAGATGAATTTTTATTGGATTTGATAGCATTGTAAATAGACATCTATAAAAAATAATGTAGGTAATTTAAATCTGCAAGGAACATTAAAAAAGGTGTTACTAAAGGATGCAGATTTAACTTTTATCATTTTGGATTAGTTTTAAACTGCTCAATTGGTATAAAACAATTAGTTGTCGATAATAAATCTGATAAAAATAAAACTGCTAATTTATACAATGTGTACCAAGTTGTGTGCACTATTGCTAACTCTTTATTATTATACAAAGCCGGTAAAAATAGCAAAATAACAGCATTTTCTCTACTGATTAAGATAGTTTAAGCAGAAAAACAGACATAGCGTTTCCTAATAGAATGAAAACATTGAAACAAAAACTTCATTTATTGCGTCCTTTGTTAATAAAAGCAACAAAGTTAGGTAATTTTACATATTTAAGGTTGAAGATTTTTAGATATAAATATTGGAAAGTGAAGTTCACGCATTTAGAAAAACGCGATATGTTAGGAGCGTATTTAGTGTGCAGATAAAATGGTTTCCGAGCAGTGGAAAAATGTGGTCCAATATACCCTGAACGTGATCAACCAAACAGAAGATACTTTTTAAGCTATATAAAAAAAATTTGAAAAGAATAGAACTAAAAAGTAGAATAAATGTGTTGATATATTTTATAGAGTGTAAAATGAATTTGACCAGAGATTTGACAAGGGTCAGCGGTTTAAATATAGTTAAAATTTGGGAAATTTTAAAAATATTTAAGTTTGTATCCTACAGGTATCGATCAACATTATTACCTGGTGACACTGAAATATATATATATATATATATATATATATATATATATATATATATATATATATATATATATATATATATATATATATAATAAATAATATATGAAATATATTTACATATATATATATATATATATATATATATATATATATATATATATATAATAAATAATATATGAAATATATTTACATATATATATATATATATATATATATATATATATATATATATATATATATATATATATATATATATATACGCGAACCATATTCTACAGTAGACCGGGTTATTGTGCCGTTCAAAGTGAAGGCCTGTTTGAACACCTCTTGTACACTTTTAGGTGTTTATGTTGATTTATATTTAATTTAATTATTTGTTTGTGTATTTACAATTACTGAACGTGTTACTTTTAGTTTTTACCAGAATAAAAGTTTATTTTTGAGAATGATTTTTAATTTTTTATAGAGTGTAAAATGAATTTGACCAGAGATTTGACAAGGGTCAGCGGTTTAAATATAGTTAAAATTTGGGAAATTTTAAAAATATTTAAGTTTGTATCCTACAGGTATCGATCAACATTATTACCTGGTGACACTGAAATATATATATATATATATATATATATATATATATATATATATATATATATATATATATATATATATATATATATATATAATAAATAATATATGAAATATATTTACATATATATATATATATACATATATATATATATATATATATATATATATATATATATATATATATAATAAATAATATATGAAATATATTTACATATATATATATATATATATATATATATATATATATATATATATATATATATATATATATATATATATATATATATATATATATATATACGCGAACCATATTCTACAGTAGACCGGGTTATTGTGCCGTTCAAAGTGGAGGCCTGTTTGAACACCTCTTGTACACTTTTAGGTGTTTATGTTGATTTATATTTAATTTAATTATTTGTTTGTGTATTTACAATTACTGAACGTGTTACTTTTAGTTTTTACCAGAATAAAAGTTTATTTTTGAGAATGATTTTTAATTTTAAAGTGGCCTATTAGCTTATTTATTTAGAAATTACCGTTGCGTTTCACTAGTATTTTTATTAAAATAAAAGTTTATTTTGTAACAGAAATAACAATTTTCTTTACGCTTAACGTCCAACAAGAACTAACTTTTTTGTATTTCGACTATTTGATGCATTTAAAATAATCATTGTAACAAATAGTCATTAAATATTCCAAATTATGTCGATTGTGTTATAAGTTTAGACGAAAAGTAAATACACCCTCTCATTCGTTTCAAGGTACTGCTCGTCTTCATGTCGCACGGAAGTTAGCGGGGGTAATATTACGCGTAGGCTTTCCCTACGATCTTCTGTCCCGAACTAACCTGAAAGAAGTTAGAGGGGCTTAGTGGGTGAGAATTTGAGAAAACGGGCCAAAATAATTTCTAGTTAAGAAATTTAAAGTAGAAGCTTGGCTATAGTAACGTTTCTTTTAAACCTCGGTAATATGAATGGCCAATCTTTTCTTTCTAAAGTTTCGTCTCAGATCAAAGGCAACAGTGTTGTTGCTGCGTCGCGCTCCGTTACATTTGTGCTCCGCTCTTCTATTTGACAGTGGAATGCCGAGAGACAAATATCAACTATTACAAAACTGGACTAAACAGAAAGGCAGTAATATATTTTCGCCCTACTCTGGTGTGTAAAATATAAAAAAGCATATTATCCACATTACGATTATCTAGCTTTCACTAAATCAAAAGCCGAGGTTAAATTCCAAGGCTTGCTGGATCACACAATGGATCGAATTATATTGCTTCAATTAGACGTCCTTGAACAAATCGATAGATTAGATATGTAGATATGAGTTTCATTTGCAAATGGGACTTCGATGGAACGTCAAGTCAGTGCCAGTACAAAAAGAAATTCACTGATCCGAATATATATATATATATATATATATATATATATATATATATATATATATATATATATATATATATATACTTATTCCTCACCTCTCTTATTCCACTTCAATTAGCAGATATTAATACGCAAACTGAACAAGAACAGATTCTGTTGTACAATTCCAAACCCTCTTCTACTATGAATTGCGGGCCTCTGAAATTTGAATTTATTATTGAAACCGAACAAAAGTTTTTAAAGAAAATAGAAAATAATGAACTCGAACTAGACAACTTGCACCATATAAAAGAGTTCTCTTTGCCACCCCAGCTTCAGTACAGTACAGCTTATCTATGACGATGATAGACGGTTAGGCGAATACATTGGCTGGAGCGAAATCGGTCCAATGTTGTTACCTCTATCAAACAACAGCTCAGTTCAACAACATTGATAGTGTGTCCCAGTAAATACATAGTATTTCTAGTTACAACTGTTAACTCTTGTCGTATCAACGTGACACACAGCAATGGCAAGCCCATAACCAAAAAGGCAAAAGGTGAAAGCACAGACAAAGGCAACAATCCAACAGGCCTTTAAGGAGAGAGATTAGGACTTCTTGTTGACATGCCAAAGAAAGGGTTAAGAAGCACTAACGATGGCAACACAGCTCGACATTTCTTCGAGAACAGTGCTGAGACAGCCATTAAAACAAAAGTAATGCGAAAACTGATCCTCCGGTTTCCCTTCATTTTGCCAACTATTGGAAGCGGACATTAAATTGCAAAGGCGAAGATTTGGGAATACAAACTTCAAACAGCAAGATTATTCTTCAATGGATATTCTTGGTACAACCTGTCAACAGGAATCCACAAATGACTTACTCCATTGACCAGACATCATAGCATTTGCTATATTACCGATAGGTAGACTATCGAAAGATGCACAAAAATCAACGGACAAGTTGATAAGAAACTATCGCCTAGACTTTGCCGGAAAATCTTCTAGAGAAAAAAATATGGAGGCTGTGTTCCAAGATTTTTGGCGTCGATGGATCCTTACACTGTTTTTTGACATCCTAAAGATTCCGACAATAATTCGTACGTATTGGAGAATGAGAAAAGAGCTGATAACAAAGAAGGCAATGCTTAAAAAGTTCTTTTTATTACAGTCGTATTATTTATTCATTTGTGTGAATCAATAAATATTGTTCCGGACGGCCGATCTTCAAACAAACTATACATATTGTATTATTTTAATAACTTTTTATTGTCAACCTTACTTTTGACACTTGTCAATGTTTAATTCAAGTTGCGTCGACCAGCTCTCAAACTACACTGACTGCGAAAGTCGATCTGAATCCTTTATATACCTTTTGGTCGATACATGGGGTAATCAAAATAAGAAAAAGGGATAATCCATCGATTTCTAGAGCTTCTATCATAGGCGTTCCATGTTAAAAATAAGGAAATCAAATTCTCTAAAAAGTTCCAAACCTTCTTTCATGGTTGTCTCCTGAGGAAACTAACAAAGGTAAAATTACTTAAATAAATTACGAACTGGTAGAAAAAATACCTAAAACCCTACGAACTAAAAAAACAAACTAATACTATGAAATATAAAATGCTACAAAGGTCGTTACATTAGAAAATATACCTAAAATCCTACAAACTACGAACACAAACTAATACTATTAAATGTACAACGCTATAAAATTCGTAACATTGCCCCTCTTTCAAGCCTTGATCGTCCCGATCAACCTGCTTGATCTTGATAATGTGTCAATCTGTCCAGATGCACGACTTTCATATTCGCATGAGGGCTTTTTTGAATTCGGTACCCCAGATCGTTTAGTCGAGTCAATATGTTGTACGGACCTTTCCATGTCTTTTGAAGCTTTGGTGAACGCCCTTTAGTTCTTTTCGGATTATACAACCAAACTCTTTCACCAACCATGAATCCACCAGTATTGGCTTTGAGGTCATAATGGGTCTTCAATCTGTCGCTTTCTATTTGTAACTTTTGACGGACTTTTCCGTCTAAGACCTGCAGTTTCTTACTGTTGGTTGGAGTAGTTTTCCCAAGTTGCTTCAGAATCGGGTGAACGTCCAGTAAGTAAATCGACTGGAAGACGTAATTCCTTTCCAAAAATTATGCTAGCAGGTGTTTTTCCAGTGGCTTCGTGAGTGGCTGAACGATAGGCTAGTAAAAATGGCTAAATGCATTTATCCCAGTTATTTTGTTGTTCAGTTACTTGTATCCTTATGTAATTCTCCAGCGTTCTGTTAAATCTCTTAACCATTCCATCTGACTGTGGATGTAGGGGTGTTGTTCTAGTTTTGTGGATTTTCATAAGCTTGCAAAGGTTCGTAAAAACGTCAGATTCAAAATTTCTGCCTTGATCAGAGTGTATCTCTCCTGGCACTCCATATCTACAAATTCACTGTTCAAACAACATTTCAGCAACGGTGGTAGCTTCTTGATTTGGTATCGCATAGACTTCTGTCCATTTACTGAAGTAATTCATAGCTATCAAGATATAGCGATTCCCAGATTTACTAAAAGGAAATGGTCCTGCTATGTCTATAGCAATTCTTTCAAAATGTACTCCTACATTGTACTGCTTCATTTTACCATGGCTACGGGTTCTTGGTCCTTTACTGGCAGCACAGTTAGTACAGGTTTTGCACCAATCTTTTACATCTGCGCGGCTGCCCAGCCAACAGAACCTCTCTCGAACTTTTTCAAGTTTTCATTATCCCTGAGTGTCCGCCACCTACACCATTATGTAATTCTTGCAGTAGTTCTGGAATCCTTTTGGTGGGCAAAACAGTCTGGTATTTGTAGTCTTTGCCATCATAGCTCTCCCAAACTCCATTTAAAAGACCATTGTGCATAGTCAAGGAATCCCATAAGGCCCAGTAACCTTTCACTTTTTGAGATTTTGACGAGATTCCTTGGAAAGTGGGTCGATTTGAATTATTATTCTTTAATTTAATGATAAGGTTAAGATATGGATCTCCTTGTTCTTTGTAGATGATTTTAGAATCCCAATCCAAAGAGCATTGTAGTCGTGTCTTTCGACAATAGAAATCCTCAGGATTTTCTGGCTCTTCGTGCCTGTTACAGTGCTTACATTTTTCTGAACATGGTCTCTTTAACAAAGCCTCTGCATTTTTGTGGTTCAAGCATTTTCTATGTTCAATTTTAAAATCGTATTCGTTTAACCGTTGTAACCATCGAGCTATTTGATCATCAGGATTTTTAAATTGTAAAAGCCACTTTAATGATGCGTGGTCTGTTCGCAGAAGAAATTTTTGGTCCTATAAATATTTATGAAAATGTTCTAATGTCTTTATAATGGCGAGTAGTTCTTTTCTTGTTACACAATAATTTCGCTCAGCTTTGCAAAGTACTTTACTAAAATAAGCAATCACTTTCTCTTGGCCATTTTGTATCTGGGACAAAATTGCATCTATAGAGGAGTTACTAGCGTCAGTATCCACTACAAACATCTGATCTGGCTCAGGATATGACAGTATTGGAGGATTACAAAATGCCTTCTTTAGTTCATTAAAAGCGGTTTCGCAGTCTGCGGACCATTCATAGATGTTGCTATTTTCAGTCAGTCGATGTAAGGTCTTGCAATATCGGCGAATCCATTAATGAATCTTCTATAGTAAGTACAAAGACCTAGAAACCTTCTTAGTTCATGCTTATTATTCATCGTTTGCCAACCTTGAGTGGATTCTGTCTTCGCTGGGTCGGTTCGTACACCAACTTCTGTGATTATGTCTCAGGTATTTCACTTTTTTCTGGAAAAATTGACATTTCTTCGGATTGAGCTTTAATTATGCACTTCTCAATTTTTTAAATACATCTTCGACATTTTTCAAGTGATCGTCAAATGTTTTTTCAAGAATTATGATGTCATCTAAGTAGACTAGACATGTTTTCCACGTTAGTCCATGTAAGATTCGTTCCATTAAATGTTTAAAAGTGACGGGGGCATTGCATTAACCAAATGGCATAACATTAAATTGCCATAGCCCCATTCCAGTAGAAAAGGCGGACTTTTTTTATCCTCTGGATGAAGCTGAATTTGCCAATAGCCACTTTTTAAGTCCAATGTGGAAAACCATTTTGATCCATTTAAAGTGTGTAGAGTATTATCAATACGAGGCAAAGGAAAACTATCTTTCTTTGTAACATCATTAAGCCGTCTAAAGTCAACACAAAATATAGTTGAGCCACCTTTCTTCTTAACTAGTACAACTGGAGATGTCCAGGGACTTTAGGAAGGTTCTATAATGCCTTGATCTTGCATGTCTTTAAGCATCTTCTCAACCTCGTCACGTTTTGCTAATGGTATTCTCCTTGGAGCTTGTTTAATTGGAGTTGCTTCACCAGTATTTATTCTATGCTTGACTATATTGTTCCTTCCCAAGTCGCTATCTGATAAAGAGAAAACATCCTGATTTCTTCTTAAAGATCTTCTAGTCTAGCCACCTGAACTTGATTCAGTAAAGGTGTTGACGTACTAACCAGATCTTGAAGTACTTTAGGTAGGCTAGCAGGTAATTTATCAGTTTGTAACGGAATACTGGTGAATATCACGTCGACAGGTTGACAGGTAGCAATCTTGTCACCTTTTCTGATTTGTTGAGGATAATCCTTCAAGTTCAGCATATTGAGAAATGTAGTGCTTCTTTTATTTTGGATCAATGGCGTCGCAGGAAGAATTCCTTTTGCATACAACGAGCAGGCTTGAATTGGTTTAACAAAAACTATTTCGTCTTCTTCGGAATCATTAACCTTTACTTTTACTACATATTCTGAACTTGGCGGTAACATCGCATCTTCAAGAAGTACAACTTCCCGGACAGATCCTTGACTATTGTTCGGTAGATTCATAACAATTTCTTCACTTCTAGTTCGCAGTACTCGTTGATGAAGATCAGTGACAAACTTCTGGTGTTCCATGACATTTAGACCTATTATTACTTCGTCCAGAATATCAGCAACAGTAACTACATGTTTGAAAGCGGTGTTTCCCAGGGTTATTTCGGCTTCATGTATTCCTTTCACAGGTATTACTTCACCATTGGCAGTTTGCAGGACATAATGCTTTTCCGGAAGACAAATTTTACAATGAGCCAAGATGTTCGGCTTTACAATGGTGTGAGTAGAACCAGTGTCTAATACCATTTCATATTCCTGACCGCATACCTTTCCGGGTACTATCAAGCTGGAACCATTGTTTTGCAGCTGGGATACCTTAATTGTTATTGTTGGCGGGGCTTGGTAGCACCTAGCCATCTTTCGCCCCTCTAAGCTGGCTACTGGGAGTTTTCCGTGATTCAGATTACTGTCAAGAGCAATACTGCCAGTACAGCGGCTTTGTACATGCCCCTCTTGGCCATATATCCAACAACGAATTCTTTTGTTGTCATGGAAGGTTGTGTTTTTGTTGTCATATGCCTTTTGTCAGTTTAGAAATTCTGGCATCTCCCTCATTAACTTCATGAAGGATTCCTCATAGGTATTGCGGTCATCTTGGGAAACACTGACTCTTCTCAGGACTCTTCCTTGGTTCCTTGAGGTCTGTTTGGCTGTTTCAAACTGAAGGGCATAAGCAAGAGCCTTGAAAATTCTCTTCAGTCTGGCCATTCTTAATGTCTGACTTGTTTCTAGGTCGCGTAAACCTTCAATAAAACTATTCACTGCTAATTCTTGCTTTCGGATATGTTGGGTAGGTCAAATTTATTAGCCTCATTATATCGGCAAGTCTTGCAGACTTTCGTTGTATTTTTGTCTTCTACCCTGGAGTTGGGCCTTATAAACTTCTTGGAGGTGGGCTTCTCCATAACGCATCTCCAGAAAAGTAACAATAAACTCGTAATCATTCTGTTTTTCTTCAGGAATATTACGTAGCACCTCCATAGTTTCACCTCGTAGTGCTAGAACAAGAGCACGTACCTTCTCAGGTGAACTCCAGTTATTGCCGGTAGCGGGGGCCTCGATTTGACGGACATAGGTAAGCCAAGATACTTTTCCGTCAAAGGTAGGTGGCTTCATCACACCATCTACCTTTAAACTTCGCTAGTGCATTTGTTAGGGATCTTCTGGAGCTGGTTATTGGCCTCAATGGTATGTTTGTTTTATGAATTTTTGGAAGTCCGTAAAAATGTGGTGGCTTACTGTAGTGTGGTGTGAGCGCCGATCGTAGGTTGTCAGGTATATTGTTTTGGTATTTCCTGAGTGTTCTGTAGATTATGGGCCTTAACCACTGTGAAGTTTCTTTAATATAGCATTCCTAACAATCCATAGAGGACAATTGATAAATCACGTGATTTTTAAACTTTAAGGGAGTTTTTGTTTAATATTGGAAAATAATTGTTGATTTCTTAAATAATCCTATTTGACCATATTTATATTAGCAATCTCTTTAAAAAGAGATACTATAGAACAGGTTAATTCATCAATATACGATAGTTTTTGTATTGTATTTTATTGGAATATTTAAATCTTTGGAGGTGCCATCAAATTCATTTGAATTGTATATTAGTTTATTTAAAATAAATCTCTGGAAAAGACTGTTTAAAAAAATGTTGTAAAGTTTTTTTTTATTTTCTTGTAAAAGATTTTCATGATTAATGTGGTTTAACCTTTTTTTTATTGCTATTGCAGTGTTAAATTTTTGATTTTTTGGATGATGTGAGTGTTAATTGAGAAATCTGCTTGATGCAGTCTTCTATTGGTATCAAACCAGAATAACCCTTTCATCATTTATTCTAGTTTTTGTTGAAAGAGTTAAAATCAGCTACCGTCATTTGAACATAATCGGGCGAATTCTATGGAATTTACAAAAATATGTTTGTAAAAATTATTGTTGAAAGCAAAATTAGTGTTATTAAAGATAATATTAAAAAAATATTCTTTGAGACTTTTGTATGTATTTTAACTTTGTCTCAGTTCAGTTCCAAAATGTCAACTACTCAGAAGTATATTCTTGAGTAATGAAACTACACCTAGAGAAATTACGATGCAATTTTCAGGTAATGTAAATTCTTCCATTGCGATCGCAAATGAAAAAATATATTTTATATTGTAATTACCTGTGTCTTCAAAAGCGATTTTCAGAATGTCAGGTAATTTGATAACTTACACTATATCGAATTAACCGAATTTATAATGAGACACATAGGAGAACCTGTGTGGTGTATTATTGGAAGACAATAAAGCTTAGGGAAAGAAGAATTAGAAATAATAAGGTCGTTAGCTAGGTTACCATTACTTTCTTTTTGGACTCGATTTAATTTAACATAGGTGAAAGTCTATAGTAAGAAATGTTCTATTTTTTCTATATAATATGTCTAATATATTGAAATCGTCCACCTTCCCTTATCTATTTACAAAACATACAAATCAGGATGTTCTTTTAAAGACTTTTTTGTGTTCTTGAATGTTGTATTTACCAAAGATGGTGGTTGAATATGAAGGTTCTGAAAACAGTTGGTAACCACGTTATTCACTTTAGCTCTTAAAATGTGTTTGCACACATTAGCTGTTAGATCTACGATCTTTTTAACATCTGCAAGAAAGCGATTAATTCTCAAGTCTTTTCTTTGAGGAAGAACACCAAATTTAGACCCTAGAGACAAAAAATCAGTGATGTCCTGAGGAATGTCAACACTGGAGATATTCTTGTTGTTCAAAAATAATACAGTGTCGGTAAAATAATGTTTCTTTTTTTAGATTATTAAATTTGTTAAAATTATTTTGTTTCTCTTTTACAAAAAAAGAATCATAATTCACTGTAAATCTTTTAAAATAACCAACAAAAATATAATACGGTATCATAACTTTTGCAACTTATTTATTTTTATCGATTCTTTCAATATTCTTTGCAGTTGTATCACACCTTATCCTAACTTCCAAAAAAAATATTTTAGAACTTAGAGATTGATTAAAATGATACACTGGGTTGGTTATAGGCATTTAATTTCCAGTAAATAATAAACTCTGTAAATTTTTTCAACTATCCAAAATATATCTGGGCGATGACTTTGATTTTCTTCACCATAACAGGAATATCCCTATATTATTATCATTGCACAGTTGTTCATGCTCTATTAACCTAACAGCTTGAGTTCCATAAATGCGATTTATGTCCTGATCATATCACATCAGAATTTAATAAAATGTAATTTATCCTCGATCGCACAAATTTGAAGGAAAATGAATATTGGGAAGCGGTCTGTGACTCCTTCAGGAGTACTGCAAAGGCGCAAGTTAGCGACAACAAAAGGTTTAAACTAATAAAAATCTCAATACTCCCAATAACTCATCATCGTATTCATTTATCCTGAATTTATATGCACATTGCATTTCCCATTTTGAACAGTTCAGCAGAATAATATTGAAAAACTAGAAACTAGTTAAATTACTATGCTTACCTTCACAAATTTTAAGAAAGATGTATGTAAAATATATTTCATTACATGTAAAAATTCGGAATAAACAAAATTAGAAAACTATATATATAAACTTCTTCACTATAGTTGGAGTTCTGGTACAGATAATATGAAAGAACTTACAGATAAAATTTATCACCGTTATTTTATAGACATAGACAACTTCGGCATCTTTTAACGCACATAAGAGTAACAATGTAAAAATCATGGTTCTTGGGTTTAGACCATGCCGAATTGGAATTATTATCCAACGTTTCGCTTACAAATTCACGAGACATGTTTAGGAATCTATACTCCACGAGATTAGAACACTGAGTGATCATCAAGAAGCAACAGCCTGGTATTTATTCCCGACTGGTGCTCAACGAACCGTGACCAAACGTTACAATCGATTTCCACATATGACGTAGACTGTAACCTGTACCTCCATTAATATTATTTACAAATTTCAATAGATTCTCTAATTTTACGTACTCTTTGGTATATAGAGCTATTTCAGTATGTGACGAACAATCACTGAAATTAGAAAGAGAAAACTGACTAATGCTCCGAGACGCAACGGATATTGTACTGAAGATATTAGACGGTCTATTAACAAATACAAAAAGTCAACTCTTCAATAAAATGTAATAAATGTTCCACCTATGGACAGTGTAGTCTTGCCTTATATACACGGCACCACCGACAAGATTGCCAGATTGCTCCGAAAATCAAACATTCCGACAATTTTCAACACATGTAAGAAAGTTGAACAATGTTTGAAGTCACCTAAGGACGCAATACCATTACAAACAGAAGACGTTTATAAGATATCAGGGTCTTATATTAAAGTACAGTAGTGAACATAACCCGATTCTCTCAATCCCCCCACTCCTCGACCTTGACCTTGACCTTGCCTCACCCCTCTTTGGCCCCGCCCACATGTCCTTGTCATTGACCTTGAAAGTGCACGTGTGCTTTGGCCTTGGCCTTGTGTTCAAGGTTGTGTGTGTGACCTTGACCTTGACCTTGGTCGAGACGACCTTGACGTTGTTGAAGGTCATCTTGGGTGTGTGACCTTGAAGATATGTTACGTGGTTGGGGGTGACCTTGAATGGTTTTATATAGAGTATGGGGCAGTTTCATTCATCAGTTGGCTCTGACTTGTATAGGTAGTACATGTGTTAATATTTGACAAATCATGGCATATGTTTGTGAAAATTGCGGTTCTAAGTTTACTAAGAGTTATAATATGAGACGTCATCAAAGAGAATCGTGTGCGGCGAGATTTAATGAAGTGCCTGGAGGAAAACGGCTCCGAATTGAAGAGTATACATCGACGATTCCGGTAATTAATTGCGCTACATGTAATGTAGATGTTCCAATAAATCATATGTCAGCGCATAAACGAACACAACAACATAAAAATAATTCATGTTTGCCGATATGTCATGGTGTGCAACTCGTTCAATGTGCCTTCAAAAGGAGAATTGCAACCTATCGGGTTAGCAGTGATATGGAGCATTCCGATTACGTAATGTTCTTTGCAGACATTAAATCCAAGGTGGTGGAACTTGTTAATAATTTATTGCGTGTGCATCATGCTTTAAAAGTTAACATGACAGCTGTTGGCGAGTACATGCTTCCATCACAAGAAATATTCAGTGAAAAATCCTTCAACACTGCTAATCAAATAATTAGTGTAGAAAGTGATTTGGATGCCGTTTACCATTCTTTCACCGAATTAATAAAAACGCAGGCGACAGAGTTCCAGGAGAAAGATTTAGGTATGGAAAAATCAAAACCCGATATATTAAACTGATTTTTATATATTATTTTTCTTGTTATAGGATGGGCTCTTGTGCGAATTTTATACTTGGAAGTTGGTATCAAGTATATGCCTATGGGTGGCTCATCATACATCAAGTTGCCGTGTTCTATTGAAAAGAAAGGAGCTGTCGTCAATGTGATTAACCAGGACGAATTTTGCTTTGCGTGGGCTGTAACATCAGCATTGTTTCCTCCAACAGCAGAGCCTTCACAGAAGACATCCTACCCCCATTTTTCTAGAGTGCTAAATGTAACAGGTATGGATTTTCCAGTAAAATTACGTGACATTAAAAAATTTGAGGAAATGAACAACATATCAATTAACGTATACGGTCTGGAATCTAAATATGAAAATAATGAAGTAATACATGAAGTTATTGGTCCACTGAGGTATGCGTCAAAAAAGTTGGATAGGCATGTAAATTTATTGTTAATTACAAAAGACTGTAGTAGTAAAGATGGCGGTGAACATTTTTGTGATACGACTTGTTCAAAGAGTCATTATTGTTGGATTCGGGATTTATCACGTTTAGTTTCAAGTCAAATTAGTTGTCAACAACATAAAATATATTTCTGTGATGGTTGCCTAATTTATTTTAGTACACCGTCAGCTTTAACTTTACATCAAAGCTACGATTGTAACCACATTTTCACGCAAACACCCTCAGTGGATTTAAAAATCGATAAATTTGGAAAGAGTGTGCCGGAAAATATTTTAAAATTCGAGGGTATAGAAAAGCAAATGCGCATTCCATTCGTGGTTTATGCAGATTTCGAATCTGTTTTAAAACCCGTTGGAACGGTACAACCAAACCCACAAAATTCTTACACTGTAAAAAGTTTTAAACATGAACCATATTCTTTTGCTTATTTAATTAAATGCTCTTTTGACGACTCACTTTCGAAATTTGAGCTATTTCGGGGGAATAATGCAGCTCAAGTCTTTGTGGATCGTATCGAGTGTGATTTAAGGGCTCTATACAACACATATTTAAAAGACATTAAGCCTATGAAACCGTTAACGCCTGAAGAAAAAAGGGAGTTTAATGATGCTAAAATATGTGGTATATGTGAAAGCCCTTTTGAAGAGGGTGAGATTAAAGTACGAGACCACTGTCACATAACTGGTGCAAAAAGATTTGGTGCTGCACATTCCGTTTGTAATTTAAATTATAAATTACCCTCTTTTATCCCTATCATATTTCATAACTTAAGCGGCTACGACAGCCATTTATTTATAAAAGAGTTATGTAAATATGGGGATAAAATTGGTGTTTTGGCTCAAAGTAAGGAAAAGTACATATCATTTACCAAAAGCATTTATGTGCACGATTATTTTGATAGTAAACGTGGAAAAGTCAAGAGGAAATATTTAAAGTTGCGATTTATTGATAGTTTTAAATTTCTGTCAACGTCTTTGGAAAATTTAGGCAGCGGTTTAAACGACGACGATTTTATTGAAACGCGGAAACATTTTTCAAATATCAACCAATTTAATTTGATGCGTCAAAAGGGTGTTTTTCCCTATAGCTTTATTGACTCTATAGAAAAAATGGAAAATACATGTCTTCCAAGTAAAGATGAATTTTATGATAATTTACGGGAAGAACATATTAGCGATGAAAGCTATAGAAGAGCAAAAGAAGTATGGCGCTTGTTTGGGTGTAAAACTTTGGGGGACTATTCGGACGTGTATTTAAAATCAGATGTGTTGCTATTGTGTGATGTTTTTGAGCAATTTCGGAATAATTGTTTAAAATTCGATAAACTTGAACCAGCACATTACTATACCCTTCCAAGTTTATCATTTGATTGTATGATACGTATGACTAAGGTAGATTTAGAGCTCTTAACTGATATAGACATGATACATTTTTTTAAGAAAGGTATACGCGGCGGCATAAGCCAGTGTACAGAAAGGAAGCACATCGCTAATAATATTTTTTTACCAGACTATGACCCAACAAAACCTTCTTCATTTATAACATACCTTGATGCTACAAATCTATATGGTCATAGTATGTCACAAGCATTACCATATGGTGGTTTTCGATGGTTAAGCGAGCGCGAAATTCTGGATTTAAATATTATGGCTGTTGGTGATGATAGTTTACATAGCTACGTTTTGGAAGTGGATGTGCATTATCCGACTGAGTTGCATGATGCACATTCTGATCTTCCATTTCTAGTAGAAAATATCATACCGCCAACAGAAAACGCCAAATTACCGAAATTAATTCCTAATTTACAAGATAAAAAAAAGTACATTGTACACTATAGAACTTTAAAACAAGCCATCGCCAACGGCTTAGTGGTAATGCAAACCCATCGAGTATTACAGTTTAAGCAATCAAAATGGCTAAAATCGTATATTGATTTTAATACCAATTTACGTAACAAGGCCACCACAAAATTTGCGAAGGACACTTTTAAATTAAAAAATAACGCGATATTTGGTAAAACTATGGAAAATGTGGAAAATCGAAAGGATATAAAATTAGTAACACATTGGGAAAACAGTGTAGGCAGAAATGGAGCTAGAGCACTAATATCCCGCCCCAATTTCAATAGTAGCTCGATATTTACCGAGAACTTTGTTGCTATACATATGAATAAAGTTAAAATATTGTACAATAAACCAATTTATATCGGTTTTTCCATATTAGATATATCAAAGACTGTAATATACGATTTTTATTATAATTTTATTAAATCCAAGTTTGGCGATGATGCTTCCTTACTTTACACCGATACTGACTCGCTTATATTAAAAGTGTATACGGAAAACTTTTATCAAACTATATCAGAAAACCCCGAAAAATTTGATACATCAAATTACCCCGAAATTAATAATTTCAACATAATTAAAAGTAATTCTGTAGTTGGTAGAATGAAAGATGAGTTTCCTGGTGATCCGATAATAAGTTTTTATGGTACCGGCGCGAAGGCTTATTATGTAAAGTCCATTAATAATGAATTTAAAAAATTCAAAGGTATCAAAAAATGTGTTATCGAGAAAGACCTTCATCAGGAAGACTATCAAAGAATTGTTGAACGGGGTGGTTTGATATTAAGAAAGATGAAGACATTTAGAAGTGAATTACATAACATTTATACCAACATAATAAATAAAGTAGCATTGTCACATAGCGATGATAAACGTTATGTAATTCCCAGTTCAACCAAAACTCTACCTTGGGGGCATGCAGACATAGATTTTTACAAAACAGACCCGGAAGAAAACTTAGCAAATTTAGTCACCGTGTTGGAATCATTTCTAAGTCAGGACAACACGTAATCTGGAAAATCCATATTTCATTATTTGTATTGTTTTTATTATTTCTATTAAACATACAACATTAATATGTAACGATAGTATTGTAATTTTTTTTTTAAATAAAAAACATGTATTCATTACTTGATTGCTTTTTTATTGAACCTTTATTTTAAAATTATAAATATAATGGAGTGTCGACAAATAACAAACTGTAAAAGTTATTGTTGAAAAATTTGTCTAATAGTAAATTAAACGCACAGGTCTACGAGTAAGTGTTTAATGTGAAACAGGTTTGCTGACAAGATCCTCCATAGTCTTTTCAATTTTCAACATTCTAGAGTTAAGTTCATCACGCAGTTCGTCTTGCCTAAGTTCATATATTGCAATAACAGTATCATCAATGTATCCTCTAAGTTCTTGACCGGTTTCAATTAATTTCTTGCGTACGTAACCTTCAAGTTGGTTTCTGAATATATCTTTAATAACAATTGTTGAGTCATGTAAAGCTTTCTGCGTATCTTGCACACACTGAGCAAGGTTATTATCAACATAATTTCGTGTGGTCGCATCGTCTCCTTCAAGAGGTTCTGCTAAATAGCACAATCTTTTGCTTCCCATGTCGTAATCTCCATTAGGTGTAAGTTTAAAACCTATTCCTGAAGGACCTCGCATAAAGTTAAAATCCTTAAATTTTCTTTTGCGACCGAACTTATCAATAGTGTTTACTTCTGACATTGTTATGTGAGACTGATTTGAAACCATTAGATTTCACCCTAATATATGGTTCTATTTCATTAATAAACGGACTCTGCAGAAAAATATGGATTGCAAAACGTATTTTAGGTGATGTTTAATAGATACACGTACAGATTCATTTTACTATTGTTTTATTGAAAAAAAAAAATTAAAATATAACAAAAGATTGAGTTTACTTTTTATTATTAAAAAAATAAAAAATATAACAAACAAAAAAATTAAAAATTAAGAAATAAAATACATGTTAATTTCTTCTGTACAGGTAAGCTTCTTCTATGACCCAATTTCTTCTCTGGATGGCACGGTCATTAATGTCCTTGAACTGGTAGTAAACTAGTCCACAAAAACCGCATTGTACAAATTTAACCCTGAAAAGGTCAATGTAGTTGAAGTCGTACGTAAGATCATTTCGCCAGCAGATACCTAGTCTTTTACAATGATGACAAGTTAAATAAAAAGCTTTTGGTATATGACTGTATGTTTTGGCTGCTTCACTAGGTTGTTCATCAGTTGACAACATGATGTTTGAATATGTTGTACTTTTCAATCGCGGTACTCTAATTATGTATTACTTTTTAAAATAACCTTGACAGGACCAAAAAAAAAATCCATGAAAATTACAACCTCGAAAACGACCCTGACATTGACGGGTACTTTGACCTTGGCCTTGGCCTTGGCCTCGCATCTAACAAGTTTAGTACTATATTTATATGCTTCTTTAAAATAACCTTGACAGGGACAAAAAAAAATCCATGAAAATTACAACCTTGAAAACGACCCTGGTATTGCCGGTTACGTCGGCCTTGGCCTTGGCCTTGCATCTGACAAGTTTAAATATTAGACTTAATGCATCGAACAAAAGGAATAAAGGCTGTGTAGTGGGGGAAATGGGCATAAAAGCAGACTTGCTGGCTCGAGCTCTTCTCAGTTCGTCAGAACACCAAACAGTACAGTGCTAAGAAAAAGTTAATTGTGTGAGTTTTAATATCGAAAATGTCGAGTGTACGGTCTCTTTTAGATGCTCTTGACGTGAGCTGCGGTTCGCAGCAAGGCATGCTGGATAACATGAGTGGTTTGGAAGTGTTAAGTCCGGGGGTATTCGAGAACTGGAATGGCGTGGAGCATGAAGATGCCGAAGACCGAGCCCTCAATGATGGTCGCGACGAAGAGTTAGTTCAGTCGGCAGCGCAATTCCTCGAATGCTGGACGGAGGAGAAGGAGCCAAAGATAAATGTGATTAGTGATGTGGTTGTGCGAAAAGCATCGCGGCCTAGGGAATCTTCTCCGAAAGCTTCGAAATTGAAAAAGCTCTTGACTATGCGGAAGTCGGAAATCGCCGATAAAAAAACATTTTATTCGGCGATTAAAGGTGTGGGACAAGGGAAGAAGAAAAAGTTTAACTTTAAGCGTCCCTCCACCCCTGTTCCATTACCCGACTTCCTAAAAACAGCACCAAAAGAGCCATTGTCGGTAGAAGTGGAAGTCATAGAAGGCCCCGATGGACCAACACCACCAACGCCACCAACACCGGCCAGCGTAGAGAATGAAATAGTGTCGGAGGTGAAGTCTTCCCCAGCACCACTGTCGCCGATATTGGGGTGCCGGAAATCCATGAAGAAGCAGTTTAAGCGGTGTTTTGAAGGCGATGAAGTTTCCGCTGGTTCGTCGTCGTCGTCGTCGTCATCGTCATCGTCTTCACCAAATAAAACCGCTTCTTCTTCGTTAATATATTCCGAGCCATCGCAACCGGAGTGGGTCGAAGACTTCACCAACTCTCAGAAGAACAAATTGACCGACATTTATGACATGAAAAAACGCTTAGTGAAAGAAGTGAACGAGTGTGACAGTGACATTTAGAACTTGAAAGACAATTAGAGATAAAAAAGGTGAAATCTGCTCGGTTAAAAAGACAATTAGAGGACTTTAATAAATTATGTAGTAGGTGTTAGGTAGTTGTAGATATTAGCTTTTAATTTATAGTATTAAGTTTGTAAATATATATATATATATATATATATATATATATATATATATATATATATATATATATATATATATATATATATTGTAGTTAATAAAAAAGTGTTTGATCAAATTTTTATATTTTATAATGAGAATAAAAATGACTTGAAAATTTATTTTTGTGTGTTATTTCATATAGGCCCTGTCCCACATAATATTAGGTAATAAAAAAAAGAGTGAATAATCCACTAAAACTACGCAATATCAATAGTTGTAAATATTTTCTGATAATATTTACAAGTATGCTAAAACATGGTTCGGTTTAAGAAGTTAAGGTTCTGTCGCCAGAACTTCTAATACTTTGTATCTCAATATTGTATGTTTTTATGAAAAAAACATAAAATATTGGTTACAAAGTATTATAACCAACTAAAACTACGATCAAATTATTTTGTGGTCCTGAAAAGGACCGTTTGGTTGTAAAACATGCGACTCTTTTATTGTGTTGTGGAGTCGCACGGCCCGTCATCATCAACGGGGGTGGTGGTGGTGCTGTCCTCTGTATATTCGATGATGAACCGCCAAAGTTCATCCCATCTGGGATCGTCCGACTCCCACTCCAGACAATTCTCTGTGGTAGAATCTACCACAGGGCATTGGATGGGTTGTTGTTGTTGTTGTTGTTGAGTCGCAGACATGTTGAACTAAAATGATTGTAATAAGTATTGGTGGTCGTATATATAGAGACAAATTAATGGTGGGGGGTGAAAACAAATGTCGTATTACGTATTGAGACCAAAAGTTGTTTGCGGTCTCAAATACGAACGAACGATTTAGCTGGGTTCCACCAGCACTTAAAGTTTTAATACTTTGTATCTAATATTGTATATCCTATACATACAATATTAGTAACAAAGTACTAATATGTACTAAAACTACGATCAAAGTATTTTGTGGTCCTGAAAAGGACCGTTGTTGTGTGCCCTTAAAAAGGGCCAGGGAGAGTGTGGGGCTTATGGTGCCCCATCCTCGCTGGTCGACCACCAGCTTGACGAATCGCAGGGGCCTTGCGGGTCGTCGGGTGTTGGTGATGCTGGAATTTCCAGCACCGCATCTTCCGTCGAGTCCGGCTCTGGCTGCGGCGACGGAGTTTCGAGTCTTTGTAAGACCCAATCGCCCGCATCGTCTAATTCCACTAGACCCGGATCATGGTCATATACTAGCGGAATCGGCTCATCCAAATCGTCCCAACGTAGGACGTCAATTTCAAAATCCACCTCGTCGTCGTCGTCGAAGACTTGCAGGTCTCCAACGTTGTCGGCTACGGTGTCATCACTAAAGATGGATGAGCCTCGGCTGGCGGGTCTTTCTTCCTCCATGTTCATCGTATGAGAGTTGATGAATATATGACTGTGTAACTGACCCAGTCTCATATATATAGAACTACCCCCACCCCACCAACGGATTCTAAATGTTATGTATTGGTGAGAGCTTATAGAATTATTGATTTTTTCAAAAACTTTAAATAAGGAATTAGATTTGTTTAGACAATAAGACTTATTCTTCGCGCGTTAGCGCGGAGCAGGCACACTAAAAAAAAAAAAAAAAAAAAAAAAAAAAAAAAAAGAAAAAACCCTCCTCTACAACTTCCGCATACTCCCGTTCGGCGCTCTAGCCTCCTAACTCGAGAATTTCAATTTTTTCGTCTAAATTTTTTGTCATTTCTAAGATTTTCCAAATTTTTTTTCACCATTGCATTCTACTCAAAATTCTAGGTTATTCAAGTGCTTTTATTTTTTCTCTATCTTGAACGGTTCCCGAGCTACAGCGCTTTAAAAAATCCAAATTACTAACTTACTATAACCCTTTTCTTAAAATTTCATCTTTCCGAATTTTGAAAAGTACTACCATATGTAGAAAAAAATTCTCTTTCTAATTTCCTAATATCATTTTGCTCCAAAACTTCAACTTTGGCGCGCATTCACCATTTTTCATTTTTTTTTGAAAAAATTTTTTTTTCGTTTTTACTTTCGCCAAAAATGCTTGCTTATAGTACTCGATTTCCTCTATAATTTTTTCTTATAACTTTTTTCCCTATTCCTAACCGTTACTTTCCTACAAATTTTCTAAATCGTTGTTTTCATATTTTGCCTTAAAAATTTTTTCTTGTGTTATTTAAGCTCTTTTTTCCACTTAATAAACCACCATTTTCTAAATTCCCGTACTCTTCTCTTAAAGAGCGGGCTTTTCCGCCAGCTTTTTTTTTTGTTGGGATTCAAATAAATATAAAACTACTACTTCACTCATTACAAATTTATTGATTCAAGAACATTATTTTGTGTTACATATAATAAATATATTAAAATATAGATTTATTGGTCACCGAACCGTTTAATACATTATAACTAAAAATGAGTCGTGAATAACTAATGCGTACACTTTAGTGTCTTTGGGGAATTTATTCTTTCTCGTTTGGAACTCCAATTTCACATCCACTGTCGATGAGTTAATCGCCTCTGGTTGATGACTGCAATTGATAATAAAAACGGGGTTTTTCATATATTCCGCGAACGTTATCATCGGATCGTTTATTTCGCGCCCGTAGTAACTGCTTTGGAAGTTTTCGTAATTGTAATAGGCTGCTGCGTACAGTTTCTTGGCGAAATCTAAATTCCATCTTTCGTATGGATAAACGGTTGAATTCAGATACAGTCTAATGTCGCATACGTCGGCGTGGGTAAACTGGGTTGCGTTTTTTTCTTTCTTGTCGCAATTATTGCTGTCTTGAAACCCGACGATTATATAGCGCGGTCTTTCCAGACTTGTACTCGTTCTCAAGGCCCACACGTCGGAAGATGTTTGCCTTAAAGCTGGTAATTCGTACAGATCCCATTTACGATATGCCATTTGAATACTGGCATTGTTTCCTCCTTTATTAATGCGAGACAGTATTTTCAATTTTTGCTTGTCGTCTGGAATGATGTGACGAATTTTCCATTCGATTTTGTCGATACTAATTTCTGCCTCTACTTCGCCGACGTAACAATTGGTAAAAGTGCGAGCTATAATCATAATAAGCTCTTGTTTTACGTTGAAAACACCTTTTGCGTAATCTTCGGCGAATCCCATAAGATATTTTAAGGGTAATTTCCCGGAGAATCCGTTACTTGCCGTGTCTACGATATCTTGGTTTGCTTCGTCGAGACCCCATCCGCACGTCATGAGAGATCTTTGTTGCAAACTTCCGAATGAAACCATGGTTTTTAATGTCGTCGTAACTCCAGGTTTACGAACCACGGCGACCTGCTCACCTCCCATCTCGTAGCGAATTTCATCGAACAAAAATGCGAGGGCATTATTTGATAAAAAACATCTTTTCGTTGCGTCTATGGGTTTAAATTTTCCTTCGATATATATGTAACTTTCGGCGATATCCAGTATAATATCTTGAAAATTAATGGGGATACGGACTTCATCCGAATTGTTGAATGATGGAGATCCGTATGGTTTATACGTATGCTCTTCTAGACTAATAATGGAATTGTCCAAGATGGGCTCGGAGAAAACCTCTATTTTATCGCTGGTGGTGGAAATCATTTTCGCACTTTGAGACCGATTGATTTTAAAAATTTATAGTCTTCGGCAGATAACTGTTGAGATGTTTGTGATCTAACGTCTGGACGACGACTAACCTTGACGTTAACTCTTCTTTTACTTTTATTATGTTTCGACGGTTCCCCCATCTTAGTCGACAGCACACACAATTGACGATTGAAGCAAAAACCCATTTCTATGAAAGTTTCTTCAGTTCCAATTTCACGATTATTTTCTCGCCTTGAAAATTGATTAGATCACCGCTATCGTCCAAGATGCGAAGAGTAATGTTGTCGATAAACTGACGTCCTGCCGGCATTAACGGCATATAAATATTATTTTGTGGTTCTTTACTGATTTTGTAACCGGGCTCCACGTCGATATCGAATTCGAACAAGGTATGACCTTCCACCGAATTCATATATGCTCCGGAAATTATATTACAATCTACGCGTATGATGCGTACTTTCATTATTTCCACCATCTCGGTTGATTCGTGCTTTTTGTCTCTTTTTAACACTGTATGATTAAATCCTAACATTTTACCGATACTCGCCTCTCCCCGGAAATCTATATTATATTGGGATTTCAGTTCACATCACGACCAAGTAAAAGATTCCATCGTTCTTTTCTTCAGTTGAAATCCTCAAAGCCTCCAACATAGCTTTACCTATCTCATCTATTTCATAGGCCCCAGGTGGAATCTGCAATTGTATCGACTCGGTGGTGTAACCCTCCTTCATGTAGGCAAACTTATTGTTGCTTTAGTCCACATTAAAAATTGAATTGTATGTGTAAAATCCCAGCAATGCCAGACCATATTTGTTTTCTCTATTTAATTCGACTGGTGGATAAAAATCGGCGCTTAAGACGCTCGAGTGTCCTGTTAGTGTGAACGTATAAGACATGACTAACCATTAAAACATCACACATCTCGGTTTTATTCTTAGCGGCAACATTTAAAAAGATTCATCTTCACACCTTTTCTCACTGCATTAGATAGTGATGTTTTTATGCTATTTTCTGCTTTTATGCGCACATCGCTGATTTTGCAATAACAACAAAATATTTTTCTAGCTGTAAGATCCTCATCAGCCGTAACCTCGTTTAAATTGCTGCTGCTGCTGAAATAATGTTTGCAACCGCACTGATATTTTAATATATCGATATCGCTTTTGAGGTGTTCGGGCAACTTTTCCCAAACGAATGGAATTTCATTTGGGGCTAATGCAATCATTACTTCCTTGGGCATGTTTTCTAACTGTTTCACGGTCATTTTCCTTAATCCACCGGCTAGATGCAACATGATTGCAACATTTTAGTATAGTTATTGCGATCCATTTGCGGTGTTAATGGTGACGATGATGATGATGACATCTTTTACGCTGATGATTCGACAAGAAACTTTAAGCACAAATGTCCACACCAGACTGTTCCAAAATCCTGCTGACGATCGTATGTATAGTAAATAATTTTTGATGGTTCCGATCCCGTTTGTAGATATCGTACCAATTCGATCGGTGGGGGTAAATCGCCGAAGCTGTCATAATATGTTACTTTAGAATTATTTTTTCTATAAGCTACCCAATGAGTCCCTGCACCACGCGTACTATCCAAATTCACTATTGCTGCTTCGTAACGTCGAGGACCTTGTCTAGGTAATAAATCCATCATATAAACGCCTCGAAAGTGTCCTATTCTTTTCTTTTTGGCATATTTTTCTATATCGATGTTAGATAGTGGTCTTCGAGGTAGGGATTCAATTAGTTTTTTGATCTACGATTTAAAAATAATCCCATACCTTTACGATATGGCTTTAGAAACAAACCATTTCCTTTCGATTTTAAATACAGGCCGGCACCGGTTTTATCTTCGCTGCTTTTTTTTACTGCTTTTATGGCGCGCACAATTCCCGCTGCCCCACCGGCTAATGAACCCAAAGCTGATAACCCGGCAAAAATTGGTATTAATGGTAATATTCCACCAGTTTTAGGAATCGGTATTATTCTCGGTGTACGAACCTTCCTTTTGCCACCTGCCGCTTTTACCGATCTACGTGCTGCCGACAGAGCTATTTTAGATGCATTCATGACATTTTTTTCCAACACATTTTTACTTCCGGCTTTTAATAATTCCCTTCGAACTGCTTGTCGAATAGCTGTTCCGAAACTGGCTTTCCGAACATGTCGATTTTTATTAACACCTTTCCTTTTTGTTTGACGTGTGCCTTTACTAGATGTTTTTTTTGTTGATAATGATGATGGTACACCCATACCAAAACGTTGTTTTCCTTTCATAATGTTTGTAACTAACCAAGCCGCTGTTTTTTCACCTAAACTGGAATCTTTCGATTTTACTCTATTCCAAGCACTTTGTTCGAGCTCGTAATCCGCTCGATGTCTCGCACTTATGTTGTCTTTATTATGTAAATAGGCTAAATCGTGTTTTTTGCATGCGGCATCCAAAGGATTAATGCCTGGATCACCTCTTGTTACACGTTTTATTACTTTTGTTCCGGGTCCGCAATATTGATAACCAGGAATGTGTACCTCGAATGGTAATTTATTTATTAACGAATTCACAATACCGTATCCAGTTTTGTTGGAAACGTGAGACCGTCCACTTCGTTTGACGCTCGGCATCTGAATGACAGTTTTTGTGAAAAATTGCCTATAAAATATCAAATTTTCCTAAGATGCGCGTTATCGATCTTAAACAAAAACTTCCTATTGACAATCTCGATGAAAAAGTCGGACTTGGATTTGAAAAGAAGATAATGAAGAGACACGGTCCTCTACTTCCTTCCTCTATTCGCGGCCTGTTAATTGGTCTATCCAATTGTGGAAAAACTAATGTCATGATTTCGCTGCTTACACACCCCCTTGGGCTACGTTTCGAAAATGTCTATATTTACTCGAAATCTCTGTATCAACCGAATATGAGTATTTAAGGAAATTTTTAGCGCCCATCAAAGGTTTAGGCTACTATGCCTTTAGTGATTCCAGTAATATTGTGGAACCGTCCGATGCAAAACCAAACTCTATATTTATCTTTGATGATGTTATATGTGAAAAACAAGATGTTATAAGATCGTACTTTAGCATGGGACGTCATAAAAATATCGACTCCTTTTACCTAGCGCAAACATATTCGCGAGTGCCTAAACAGCTTGTGCGAGAAAACGCCAATTTTATTATTATGTTTAAACAAGATGAGTTGAATATGAAACACATATTTTCCGACCACGTTTCACCGGATCTAACTTTTACTCAATTTCAAGAAATGTGCTCAAAATGTTGGGATAATAAGTATGGATTTTTAGTAATTGATAAAGACAGCGATGTGAAATCGGGAAGATACCGCAAACGATTTGATAGCTATATATTACTGTAATAATAAGAGAAAACGCTCATTTGATTGTTGAAACGTCCTTTGTTAACATCATGAATAACGCGATCGACTTAAAACGTAAACTAGTGGAAGCTACCAATGCCGTCAGAAAAAAATTTAAACAAATTAAAGCGGCTAAAGAGTTTAATGTTGTGGAATTGGAAAAGTTTTACGAACCCATTTCTAAGCCATTGACAACTATATCTGATGTGGTTAAGCAACGTCAGCAGCAGCAGCAGCAGCAACAACAACAGCAACAACATTATCTAGCTACAAAGTCACATAGTCTCAGTACATCAGTGCAGTCGACTCAAATATCAGGTTTTCCCCAACCTACACATTCCTTTCAAACCTCCACACCTATTCAGCAGCAGCAGCATCGCATTTCAAAAGAAGATATTAGCCAATCGGGGTTTGATACACCCTCGACATCAACTAATACATCTCTCGCATCCGCTGACACCACAACTTCCGATACTTTAAACGCACACCTGAAAGGATTACGTTCGAAACCATCTCTATACGATACTGTATATGGTGTACGTTTTGGTTCAAAAACAGATTATAACAAAAATTTTATTGGTAATTTAGAGGTGCGTTTTCGAAATGGAAATATTGTCTTATACAAAAAAGGGAAAAATATTGCAGAATATGGTGGATCACCGGCACTTTATGATTTGTTATTTCTTAAAACACCCCCAAGTGTAGGCAAGGAACAACAACAATTAAGTGATAATGTACTTTCAACGTACAAGGAAATTTTGGAATCAACGAGTGCTGTCTACAACAATTTTAAAAAAAGTGATGGTTTACGGGAGACCAGATGGAACAAATATTTACGAATTATTAAACCTCTGATAATGGGCACAAAATTAGGTGGTACTATTACAAGAAAAAATCTCTCGGAAAAACTACAGTTACCCACAAAAAAGAAATTATCATCGAAAAAATTTCAATATGTCTACTGGAACAAAGCTAAAGAGTTGGTGGATCGTTTACGTTTGTTGTGGAGTTCCAAAATGGCCGGTCACACTGGACACGAAAATGAAATTATGTCAATCATAGAGGAATTACGAGAAGAAGATATAATATATTAAGCTCAATATTTAATGATATTATTCAGTTCTTCCTTCGATCTGAAACCTTTAGTATTACTAATAATATGGAGCCCAGTCTAGAAAAAATCAAGATTGTTAATGAACTACATAGAACGGCTAGAAAAAATTTTGTAAGACGGCGCACGATAATAAAAGGATACAGAGATTTGTGGCAAATTGATTTGGCTGAAATGCAACAGTATGCTGATGAAAACGATGGTTATCGTTATATTTTGGTCTGTATAAATTGTTACTCGAAATTTGTCTATACCAAAGACAAGACTGGTATAGAAGTTACTAATGCGATGAAAAGCATCATTGAAGAGGCATCATATACACCAACAAATCTGCAAAGTGATCAAGGAAAGGAGTTCTATAATACAAACTTTCAAGCCCTGATGAAAAAATATAATATAAATCATTATTCCACTTACAGCACAAAGAAAGCTGCAATTGTTGAGCGAGACATAAGGACTTTAAAAAATAATTTATATAAACAATTCTCGACAAGAGGATCTTACAAATGGATACATATATTATCGGCAGTAACAAAAACCTATAACCATTCGAAACATCGCACCATTGGAATGAAGCCTGCAGACGTGCAAGAAAAAACACATATTAAATCATATGAATATTTAAAAATTGTACCTAAAAAATTTAAGTTTTCCATGGGTGACATTGTGCGTATTAGCAAGTACAAAAGCTTATTCGAGAAAGGATATACGCCCTCTTGGTCAACCGAATTGTTTAAAGTTGTAAAAGTTAACGTTACAAATCCACCTACTTACTTGTTGGAATCGTTAGAAGGTCAGCCAATAAGAGGGTGTTTTTACGAATCAGAACTACAAAAAACAAGCAGTCCTGACGTTTATCTAGTAGAAAAGGTCCTTAGACAACGCAAGAAAAATCACATCGAACAATTATTTGTCAAATGGCTAGGATTTCCCAACTCTTCAACTCTTGGATAGATAAAGCTAATATTGTTTAAATAACATATTGTATGACTATATTTTTTATTTAAAATGTAAAATAAATAAACAATATATTGTAAAATAAAGTTTTTTATTTCAATCTTCATCATTAAAAACACTGACAATAAAACATCATACACATAAATAACATTTCAATATTCTTGGAGGGAAGGTCCAATTCACCGACGACTACGACGTTATCTTCAAGGCTATGCCACTCGGAGTGCGTTCTCCTATTCTTTAACCTGCTTTCCCTTTTTTTTAGATTTTTTTTGAAGTCGAGTCGTACGACAATGCGCTTAATGAGTCATTTAAAGGCTGATGATAGAGTATTTTCTGCATAACTTCAATTTTTGTTTTAAGCTCACTATTATTTTTGTATATCATGGGGAGGACATCTTTGTTAAATATGTCACATATTACAACTGCAAAATTGTAAAACTTTCTATTAACAAAGTGTTTTGTCACAGCATCGTCATCATCTTTAGGTTCGCCTAAGTTGGTTATGATTTTTCCACCCATATCATACTGCCCATCCGCTGTAAGTTTAAAACCAATCCCTTGTGGCCCAGATAATATATGATATTTTTCATTATATTTCTGACGACCAAATTTATCAATTGTGTTGTTTCCTCGACTCATTTTCAATCTTTACTAAACTATTTTATTTTTATTTGCCCTACTTATATTAAATATTTCAGCTGAGAAAAAGAAACACTGACTATGATCTACTGGGTTGGTATGTTTATAAAAGAAATAAAATAAAACTGTGATTGTAATAGATATTTATTTACAGTTATTTAATTGCACAAATACAAAAATTATAAAAAATTAATTTTCCATGTCTTCGTTTTCGTTGCTCAAAATTCTATCCCATCCGACACTATTTCGATCGTCAACGTCTTGGGCTGTTGCTGTTGCAGAAACCAATTCATATTTTGCAGCAAGCTCACCTGGTAAATGTGGAATATTGACGAGGTATTCTTTTAATTCTTCTTCAACCATTTCAGCACAAAATGTATCCATGTCTATGGAACCATATAAAAATTTGTCGCACAAGTGTGCCCCAGCCATAAAATTGATTGTATCCCTGATCTCGTTCTTATATTGATCTTTGGTTACATCAATATGCGACCAATCATTTACGCTATCTAACATATCGTGAGCCCTATTTCTTAATTCTCTCCCCAACCAAAATATGTATCTATCTACATATTCGTTGGCGGTCGTCGTCGTCGTCGTCGCATCAGCAAACATCTTTAACAGAAATAATGAACACGCGTAAGTATTCTGACATGTGCAACTATATTTTAAATTTAATTACATCCTTTTTTTCAAACAATTTACATACAATTTACTCCAATGAGCCAAAACGTAATAATGTTCGAGTATTGTTTCCAAAAACTCTAGTGCCCTGCCCCAAATAAGTTAGAGTGTATTTATCTTTAGTTTTACTCATAATATCTACAATATCGTCAGATAGTGTTTCGGCCACACGTTTTGGTAAAAAAGTCTCAAATGTGCTATTATCACCGTCATCGTGTAAAGCCACTAAAAGAGTTTTACCAAATCGTGTAGTCATTGAAACCATCTTTACAATTTTATACACTTTGCCTACAATCATTTCGGTAACCTTGTTTCTCTCTAAAACCTCGAAATCTTTGCTAAACATTTCATTAATTTCATCTAGAGTTTCTTTTGCAATACTCATTATTGAAAAAAATGGTATATAAATCCAAAAATTACCGTGAATATAAAAGCACTTTCAGAACACTACACGAACACAATATTTGATGTTTATGCCACTGATATCTGCGACTGTTTGAAGTCACTTCTTTTCCCACGAACCTTTATAGCGGGGTTTCAAGGTCGAATTGTAACAATGGTGGGGGTAGCTTAACGATAGAAATAGTGGGAGGAGTATTCAAGGTCAAATGACGTCACACATTTAAATTGGTATAAGGATAACTTCAAGGACAAAATATAATGAAACAAATAACTACATTTTATGTACTTTATTCATTGATTTTTTTCTGCCATTCTTCTATGCGTGTAACATTATCACCTAAACCTAATTTCCTTAATTTGTTCAATAATAATTGTTTGTTTTTATTTCTTAGAAAATTCTTACAAACTATACTAGCTAAAAGACACACTTCGGCATGGTCCATATACTTAAAAAATACACTAAAGTCCTGAGCCTCCGAATCTTGCATTTCATATGCGTAAAATTCCGAACAGGCTGCAGAAATTAGAAATTCCTCGTACATTTCTCGCACTAAACTTTCCATATTAACTACTACTACGTTAAACTTAAGTCCTACACTCTAATTTCATCTAACACAACCGGATCTGCAATGAACCTAATCAGTTTTTCCAAACAATCACTAAACCCCAACTTTTTTATCTCACGAACAAAGTCTTGTAAATTTATTGTTTTGCTGCAATATTTACGACATGCATTCGCAGCCTTTTCATATTCATAAGCCAAATCACAATAGCGCGACGCCCATTCTGCTCGACTTTTCATTGCATCATTGAAATAATTATTAGCCGTTTCAGTGAACTCATCGCCCAATTTTTTTACTGTCTCTTGCAAAGCACCATTCATATTATTCACTCATTTTTTACATTCACGACACTTTTTTATTGCTGGTGGTGGCCCATCTATATAATGACGATATATTTGTTCATAGTGAATGTAACAGGGTAAGCTTAACTGTAGTTCCTTGTCACACCGATATGGCGCTGGCAGCTTATCCCAAATTTGCCGTAAACTCAGCGTATCAACGCAAGTTTTTAAATATTCAAGAGGAAAAAATGCTAGATCCTTCTCTTCAAAATCACACAAACTTTTTAAATTACTCTGATATAAACAAATTACTCTGCCGACTTGCTCTATAATTTTTTCTTTAGATAGTTCCGTATCTGACATTTCACACTGAATGAATGCAAATAGACTCACACAATTTATAGAACAATTTGCAAGGTCAAAATCATTTCAAGATCATCCCACACTATTACAATGCACAAATAACTACTTCAAGGTCACACACCCAAGATGACCTTCAACAAAGTCAAGGTCGTCTCGACCAAGGTCAAGGTCAAGGTCACACACACAACCTTGAACACAAGGCCAAGGCCAAAGCACACGTGCACTTTCAAGGTCAATGACAAGGACATGTGGGCGGGGCCAAAGAGGGGTGAAGCAAGGTCAATGTCAAGGTCGAGGAGTGGGGGGATCGAGAGAATCGGGTTATGTTCACTACTAAGTACATTGGGTGAAATAGGACGGTCTATATCCACTAGGCTTTAAAGAACATGAAGGATGTTTTAAATAGCAATAAATTGTACAATCTGCAGAAGCTGAATACCAGCATTGCTCAGGTCACACCTTTAATGTAAAAAAAAAACTAAAGTGCTAGCAACAGTTTCCGGTTTCTTCAAACGTAAAATTAGAGAATGAATCGAAATTTGTAAATATGCAAATAATATTAATAGAAATACAGGTTACAGTCTTCATCACACACGGAAATCGATTGTAACGCTGAATCACGGTTCGCTGAACACCAGTTGTGTATAAACACCAGATGTTGCTCCTCTATGGTCACTCAGTGTTCTAATCTCGTAATGTAAATTTTACTGAAGATGTCTTGTGCAATCGTAGGCTAAACGTAGGATAATAATTCTACTTTAACGCGGTCGAAACCCTAGGATCATGATTTTAAACTTGAAATTCATAGCAACTTGATGTGACAATATTTGGTTATGTACGAGGTTCAGAAACCAATCATTCACAACATGGTTTTCTGCTGGCACTTTTTTATTTTTAAATTTCCTTTTTGCGTTTAAAACCTTGCCTTCTGTTACTTTTCATGTTTATTCTTGTTTTTCTGTTATCTTTGCCACCGTATTTTCCTGGAGAGCTATTTGAAATAATTTGTGCACACATCTGCTTTTAGTAATTTTAAAGTTTATTCGTTATTTTCATAGCACTCCTTAACAATTTCCATAAGCTTTTTTTGTAAGCCTTTCTCAATATTCTTCCTTGATTGTTCTTGTTGATTACTTTGATTTATTTTTCTTATTCTTGAGTCGACTATTTCTTACTGTTTAATAGTTTCCTCTTGCTACTTCAATTGTTGTGCTTCTGTACCCTATTTTTCTTGGTACAGCTTCCTAATTTCCTCTGTAAACTATGTTTTTGTTTCATTTGTTGTTTATGTCTATTTTTCTAGTTTCCAGTGCTTCCTCTGAAAGTTTAATATACTGGTTTCGAATTTTTCTCAGCTTTGTACTACATTATCCACGCTAGTGATATTGTTTCAATCAAGTTCTTTTTTTTTAACCTTGATTCCAATAATTCAGCATTGCTTTTTCTATGTATTCAAATATGGTCTTTATCAGAGATCGGTTCACTCTTATTTTGTACATTACCAGTTCATAGTCTGGTTCATGTTCTGGCTCTTGGTAGAAGAATGTATTGTTTATTCTCCATTCGTTCTGTGCTCATAAATTACTATTTCACCACAGTAGTTTATAGTTTCTTCATTGTATCGTTCTTTTACACATTCCATTATGCCATTACCTACTCTACTGTTTATATCACCCATAAAAATATTCTTTCTGTGGTTGTAATGATGTTTAATGCTTCTTGAAATTGTTCACAGTAGCACTGGAATTTTTTCATTGATTTGCCTGCGCCAGGTGCAAAGGTTTATTCTCAATTATCATTTTTACTACTCTTTATGGATCTGGGTTCTTTTATGTATGTTTCAAATTTTTATGTAGTATTCCAGTTCCAAAATTCATCATGCTTCTTCCCTCTCTTTTTCCAGTGTATACGTTAATTTTATGGTTATTAATTTCCACGAATGTATCTTGATCTTGTCTGTTCCACGACCATATATTTCAGCAGGCAAATTGTAGTATGTTTTTTCAGTTTTGGTTTTCCATTTCCCAAATTGATGGTTTATTGGCTAATCTGTACGATATTAGAAGCAATTATTCCAATTCTTTAAGCAGTATTTTCGTTGCACGGAGGATAGATAGCTGGCCTTGCCCTCTAATCCTTTCCTTTTACTTGGAGTTGGGACTCATGCACCCAAATCTTACAAATAGTAAAACTGAATGCTAGTTGTATAATCTTTCATAATTTGAGACTTCCAAATATTTTACTAGCCTTTACCATCACCTCAACTAATGTAGTTGACTTTATGCTGCTTCTGATGTAACACATAGTGTTTGAGTACTGTTTGTTTATACCCAAACCTTCGGGTCCACAATCTGTCACCTAATTACAAAACTTAAAATATATGGTGTACAGGATGCAAGCCTTAATTTAATTAAATTATATTCATCTAATTGGTAACTTTGAATAACCTAAATTTAAGGAATCTCACAAGGATCAATCTCAGTTTGGGCTTAAGTATACAACATATAAGTTTATTTCCTTTTTTTAAATAGTGTAATCGACTCTTATTTCGCTGCAGAAATTTTTATTAAATTTAACCACCGAGTTTCAAGGGGGCTGTTTTGCAGAACGTCGATGGTTTCTCCGCGTGGTTGTCTTGATACGTATGCGTTGCTGGACTAAGCTTGTTGTTGATTTTAACAACTGAAAAGTAACAGTGTAAAAGAAAACCCGCAACTGTAGTAAATTTTGAATCAAAATTTATTATCAGTGATAAAATTTCATGACAATTAACTAATAAATTTAATAAGAATTACTGTCAACTCATTAAAAAGGGTCTTGAACAAAATCATAAACCATTATAAACATGGTATCATTCCTACATGACAAGACGTGGATTTCTGGTTGACTACAGCTCACATCCAGCAGAAAATAAAATATAAAAAACTGTTCATGATCTGTCACGAAATTTATGCACAGACACACTAACGAAGCCTGCATCAGTTCAGCAAGTAAGATGACTAGTGCATCTACCAGCATTCTATCGGCACAACACCGAAACAAATGTTATAATATTTGTTCATGACAACTATTCGCCTACGTCTAATTTTAGGAAGATGTTCATACTATATGGTGTAATAAAAATAAGAAAAAGGAGGAATCTAGCGAATTCTAGATCTTCTATCATAGCCGTTCTATGTCAAAAATAAGGAAATAGAATTCTCTAAAAAGTTCCAGAACTTCTTTTATAAACGTCTCATGAGGAAATTAACAGGTAAAATTAGCTAAATAAATTATGATCTTGTAAAAAAATGAACCTAAAACCCTACAAATTACAAACACTAACTAATACTATGAAATGTATATAAAGTTCGTATTAATATTATTAAATTGAAGTGAATTGTTTAATAGAGTAAATAAAGACATTTTTATGGAAATATTTATTATTAGATTTTTTTATTTAGATTTATTCGAACAAGAACAAAAACTCAAAATGTAGAATATAAGTTATATCTTCTAAAGGTAGACCAGATCTAGTCTAATCATTTTTTATGAAATAAACACAAGTAAGTTAAAAAAAATAATTTTTTATTCTTTACTTAAAACGGAATCATTTAATAAACTATTTCAGCAATGCGACGAGACTGGATAGACAACAGATGTTTCGAATCGTACCAAAAGTATTTTCAAGAAAAAAAGTTTCAATTTCCTACTACTATAAAGGATAAATATAGTTTTACTTTGTCGGAACATTTAATACACAAATAGCTATTTCAAGATTACTAGATAAATTTCACGGTATAGATCTCCAAAAACCCATAATATAATAATAATGCATCTTATAATGAGAAACAACACTAAAGCACTAGGAATGTGTTTACCCTAGTAAATTGACAGCACAGTTAGAGACTCTACACAAAGTAAATGTTTGTCCAATCACCCATTTCTAACTGCAAATATTAAATTCATAAAAGAGACAAATGTGAATGAAAAGAGAAACATTTCTAATGTTTGTTTTAATAACATTATCTCAGAATTCTTAAACAAAAATAAATTATATCAACAAAACTTTTTAATCACATTTTTAAATTATTTTTACTGAAATTATATGGGAACAATAATTAACTTTCCAGAAATATTACGCAAATTTGCTTTACCAACTAACCATTCCAGTTTAAAAATTGATTAAGATAACAATGAAATTATTGGTTGTTATATGAGTAATTCCCGCTGATATATATATATATATATATATATATATATATATATATATATATATATATATATATATATATATATATATATATATATATATATATGGTGGTGAATTTTTCAAACATATATTACTAAGGCGGGGTTCTTACTTTCTTTCAAGGTCATATGTACATGTTTAAAGGATTTATTGAATAATGTTCAACAACAATGAAAATTCTGAGATTCGGATGGATTTTCTACCGTCGAGATATAGTTTGAAGTTGAAAAGCACCGCTATAGATTAGAAACTGTTAATTTTATTTGATCTGTTTCCTAGCTTTTTTGAGGCAATTTGTTTACTACTTATTTATTCGAAATGTAGTTCCTTATAAACAAAAAATGAATTTTATTCCGAGCTTTTTCAGTAGTTAAGTAGGCGTTTTGGTGATTGAGGCTAATTTTCCCCTATTTTGAGGGTTTGTTTTAAATCTATTTAATGTAGGTTTGTACTTAATTGTTTCACATATATCTTCAAATTTAGTCATTTTGTCTCTGCGATGGAACAACAATCCTAAAAGCTCAATCTTATTTTCAGACGTTTGATGTTTTTTCGACCGTAGGGGAGGATTTTGGAGGTGTACTTGTCATTATGACCTCAGATTTGATTTCAGTTTGAAAAAACACTTGGCATTACATATGTCCTTTTTAATTGATGTAAACTCTTTCATTCAATTTTTCGTCTAGAGTAACAGGCTAATTTAAGATTACCTGTAAATTATGTCATAATTAAACGTAAGGTAAGCTAGCGAGATATTCCTAGAAGAGTTAATTAATCTGGCTTTCATTCTTAGATCAGCTGCATGGTCATCGGAACATATAATAATATACATACGAAGAATAATCAGAATACTGAATAAACTTAGATAATAGTGGCAAAGACATGGCATTAGAAACAAACCTGTAGTGTTCTGGTATATATAACTTTTATAAGTTGCTATCATGTTATTATTGAATAGGATATATGTATTTAACCATTTCACAGAAACTTTTTTACTTAGGGAATTTTTTTTGTTTATTGCTTTAAACAAACTTAACAAAATAAAATTAATAATTTGTCATTTATGTTTCATGTCAAAATTTAATCGGAATTTTAAAATAAACTTTTTATTGAGATAACACTTCTGTGTAATTATATATACGCATGCATTATATATATTATTATCCCGAATAATTAAATCATAATTTTTCTTACAATTTATATAATCTTGGTGGCCTATATCGCGAATACAGTCATGTCTAAATAATTTTGGCAACATTTAATAGTGTTTTTATTTTGCTTTTTTTCCTTTTATTTGACATATTTCTGACACTGCCTTAAATTTTATTTGTAGGTATGCACAAAATATTAGTTTTTATTATTGTATTTTATTAACGATGCATTGATATATTTTTTGGGTACCAAGAAAACAATTTAGATAAACACTAACAATTTATAGTTCATAGATATCGTTAAATTTTAATCAGTATTATAGCGGAAAACAAAGAGAATGACGCATAATATAAAAATAACAACCAATATTTTTTTTACCTCTTACCCATAGTAATTTTGTGATATTGCTTTTTGCCCCTATTTGTAATTAGAAAAAAAATTTAAGTCATTTATTTCACAAGTTTATATTTTTACCGCCTAAAGCTGGTAGTTTTTATGTTTTGTATCTATTAGGCAATGCTCGCACTAATGTAATGTGGTGGTTGGTGTGGAAATAGAATAATGGAAAAGTGGTATCCAAGAGACTTACATGTCGAAGACTAGTGGCACCGAACTAATGCCACCCTACTTGCACAAAATAATCTCTTCGTCACCCTAATTTAATAAGCGCGGCAGAATTTTATTACAAGTCTTTTAATAATTCCACCTACCACTTGACTACCACATCGGTATTACCTTACTTTCGCACCACTTTATTGTCAGTTGATAGCGTAATGGTTTTCAGTTTGTTTATTAACATTTTGTGTTCAATATGTATTCGTTTTTGACTTTGACCCCTAAAATCAAAAATCAACATTAAACTCATACATCCAAAGAATGTAGTGCTATTTTTGTGAACTTGGCTAATTTAAAGAAACAAGTTAAACCTTAAAATGTATTCTTTCGAAAATATTTTTTACATTTTTTAGATAAATTTAGATAATTAGCCAAATTAAAAATAGAGTTTTTGAATGTTTTCCAATGGGTTTATTGCTACAGAATATAAAGTGTCCTTCACACTATATGCATGTAGAAAGAATTCAGAAAACTATAAAACGTCCATTTTATGGTGAACTTTTAGTCTTGACAACGCTACGTGTTATATAAAAAACATTTTTATTTTTTAATAGTTTTAGTTCTGCGAGTGCAGGCTTATTGTAGTCTATAAAGAAAAGATCTGAACAAAAGTGGGTATTTTAAGACAGGAAAAAATTAGTAGAAATTTTAATTTCAATTTTATAGTGGTAACTAAAATCATAAGGTGAAGTGTGTTATCAAAAATAGTTTAAAATCAAATGATTAAATATAAAAATATAGTTTTTAATGATTAAATAATGTATAAGTAATGAAGTTTTTTGGTAATTCTAAGTCCTATTTTTATTTAATACAATGTTTTAAGCCCATATATAAAAATATGGAAAAACAGCGCTGTGTTAACAAGAATGTTTCCTATAATTAAAGTAAATAAACTAAATAATAGTTTATCTTTCAACTTTTCTTACTTTTTTGTTTAGAGAAAATATGATTGATGAATATTTTATACACATTTTGCTTAAGAAAATACTTCAAAAGAATGCCAACTAAATTGCTGTCGATCAATGACATTTCTTGACAAGAATAAAATAGATACCCGAGGGCCTAATAGGATATTTTTTTGAATTAAAAGAAATTACTGACCGTATATAAATAAAAGCAAGAATTGGGAAATATTTCATTAATTAGACAAATTATGTTAATATTTTAGTTTATTAAGAACCTGTGTACTCTTCTTGAGACTCGCTGCTCAAGATAAAAATGTGCTCTGAAAGTTCAAATGCATTGGTTAACCGATCAAAGCACTTTGCGCATGAGTGAAGCTTTATAGTCGATTGGAGTGTATCTAGACTGGAATAGCCGCGAAGTGATACCAAATGAAGTTATATGTCGAGGACTAGTAGCGACCGACTGATACCCCACTACTTACAAAAAATCATTTCTCACCCACCCCACATTACTAAGCGAGGATATAGAGATTCCATCCGCCATTTAGTTCAAACGTCTAGACGAACTCTTGTTTTATTGTTGGAGCAGGACAACCCATCGCCATAAAAATAATATAACCTAAAATAATGATTAAACAAAAAATTTGACGTCTGAATTTTGAATTTTATGGTATTTTTTTTTACGGAAGTATAAAAACAAATAATTATTAATTTTATGGTGAAAAATCATTCTTTATAATAAACTGTACTTGTAGTAAAAATAAGATTAACATATAGAGTATTAATAAATTGAAATATTTGTATATAAAGCGATATTAGTATTCTAAAGTTAAATCTAAGAATTTTTATTTCAAAAGTTGTATTTAGTCTTCATTTTAGGTTATCAATCAAATTCTTTATAAAATCGATAACAAAATTTATTTCCCCTTATCTATTACATCCAAGCCAGATCAGCCGCGATCAACCGTCAAGTCTCAGATACGCTTCAAATTTAAAGGGTCGGTAAAGATATAACAATAATGAAGAAATTCAAAATTTCAGCACATTTTTGGTGCATTTTTGTGAAACTTACCACAGAAACAATACTAATCAACGTGCTTCTTTGTTTTCGAATATATCAACAGTAAAACGAGGAAATATTTTGAAAAAATTCAGAAATATTTTTTATAAAACTCTCTTTCGAATAAAGTTTTTATTCAATTTTTAATTGTAAAATAATGTTTTTGGTAAAAGGGATGTTTGGTAATAGTTCTAAGTTTTACTCAAATTTTGATAATTCGACATTTGGATGCATTCAAAATATGTAAAAGTCATGAATTTTCTTTTAAAGCGATGCGCATTAAACCAAACGATCTGATTAGTAATACGTTTATGACCTATTCTTCGGGACCTGAAAATAATATGCCCTAAAAATTTGTGGCTACATATCTATTAGCTAATTGCTTGAACTTTCAAAAGAAATTTTATTTCAGCTTTAAATATTTGATTTCATATAAAATATATATAAATTTTGGCCTCATTTTAATTTTGATATATTCGAAAACTAAGAAACTAGTTAATTTGAATACAAATGAGTTTTATCTACTTTCCTTTTGATAGTTTTGATTTTTGTTTTATTAGCAAGTTAAGTTATTATAAATATGTTTATTTTTCTCCTCTTAAATAAAATATTAGTCTATATTCATTACATTTCATTGTAACTAACTCTATAAACCTTATTATACTCGTATAAGCTAACTCAGGCTCGTAATATTAGAACGTCTGGAAAAACCATTGCGTGATACACGGCAAACGGGACAAAAAGTTAAAAAAAAACTGGCCAAGTGCGTGTCGAATACTATGTTAGGGTTCCGTAGAAGTTATTTTGTTCTGCAATTTTAATGCAGTTTCGCCTCTGAGTTTATTAATAGCATGTTCCTGTAATATTTTATCATAAAATATAGACTTTGTATGGGAAGGTATATTAAAACATGATATTCATAATTTTTTTTGTATTTCATAAATATATATATAGTAACTAATAACCAAATACAAAATACTTAAAAAGGCTGGGCTTAAAGATAATGAAATATATTATAATTAGGACCTAAACAAAATGCTGGTAACGAAAGAGTACATAGGATTAAAACTAAGTTAATAGAAATACTAATTTTTACATTTCTAGATTATTCAGCTGCTGTTGGCCTACCTCGTAGAAGTACAGGAAGAAATTCAATGAAACCTTTCATTTCCATGTCGAGAAGCCCCTTATAACATGCATCAATTTTAAAGAAACCTAAGTGATATTTCATTTAAGGCATCGGATTGATTGGATAAACAAAAAAAAACGAAATTAGATTTTTTATTTTTTTTTTATTTTGTCACATTTTAAATTAAAATGAAAATAAATCGCGTTTTCTTAATAACTTTCTTACTTTACAGTAATGAAATATTGTGTTTATTTACTGGTTATCGATCGTGCAAATTCGCCAAGTCAGCAAAGTCGCTTTCCGAATCATGATGAATTAAGATTTGTAAAGAATGCGATTTATTAACTTGATGAAGAAAAAAAACAAGAGATGATAAAGGACGGACCCACTAGGTATAAGGGGGAGTCAGATAATCAGACAATTTGAAGTTAGTTAATCTATAGCTGGTAATCCCGTATACCAATCAGTGACCAGTCCCAAGCGAGTTTTCAATCAAAAATAAGTCGACCATCAGTGAACCTAGTGATAACCCAGTATATAGTACTATACATGAGTATATAACTATTAGAAAATATACAAATGTAAAATGGAGTATCCTACCCTACCCGCCGTATTCACCGGACTTAGTCCCTTCGGACTATCACTTATATCGATCAATGCAGTACGGACTTTCAAGACAACACTTACATCCTTACGAAGAAGTAAAAATCTGGCTTGATGATTGGTTGGCCTCAAAAAATTAATAGTTCTTTTCATGCAGAACTCATAGTTAATAATGGTCAATACTTTAATTATTGAGATAATTCATTTTGTTCTGGAAATAAACGGTCAAATTTTGCGAAAAATTCGACATTACTAGTCGAAGCACTTATAATATGATCTATCAATCCTTTGATTTCATCAACCTGTCTCTACAAGCTTTCACCAAAAATAAATACTTGAAATATAATCAGTATATGTCATCACAATAAAAATTTCTGTTTTAGATTTTCTAGCTACATGAACGTGTGACAAAATATTCCATAATCTGCTTCTATGTATTTGAATTTACATTCTGTAATCCACTGAAATCAAAAATATTCTAGTGGTCGTTCAACTTACCACAAATACATAATTCAGTTTTCTTGTTGTCTTGTACAAAAGTAGGAGCATGCGTGAAAAGAAATTTAACAACCTGTAATTTACTCTCTGCCCATTTAAGGAAATATTTGCAGCACGAATTTTAATTGATGAACAACATATAAACTTGTTTGCTAGTTATTCCTTTAGGGCGTAGTTTAAATTCCAGAACGCCATGGAAATACCATCGATACTATTGATATAAATTCTTTTAGCAGAATGCTAAAAATAAAAATTTTTGTGTGACATCATCAAAGGAAATGAGGGATTTAAGTTGAATTTTATTTTTCAAAATGCTCGCACCTGCTTAAGGATATATATTTTTTTGTTTTAGGTAAATAATTTAATTTATAATGTACACTTTAACAATAAATCAATTTTTTCTGTTTTCTGTACACCCTCCTGTCTTTCTAGTATTGGATATTTACAATTTTATTAACTTAAGCCCGTTTGTGATAGCCGAGATCGAATGCACAACTCGGCCAGTCGGGAATAGTATGAAAAAGTCAACGTAATAACAGACACGACTGACGTCTTTCATAATATCTCCGACACGATATTGCATAACGCGTACCGCAATCTATTAATATTCAATATTATTGATTTTTAGAATCATTTTGATAAAAAGTTTTGCTTTCCTTCGGATTTCAAAAACAGTTATCAAAGTCAAAATAACGTATAAAGGGCATTCAAAATATTCAAAAATGGAAAATTAATCTTAAAACATTGTTATTTGCAATTTTTTTACAAATATTATTTAGCTAAGTTTTTCCGAAATGGAAACATAATTTAATAGAAAAATACGAAATCTAATTTTACCGTTAATTTATTTTTTTAACCAATGTTATGAAATCTAAACAATAAGTCTAAAATAAAAAGGTAATTATTCCACATGTTGTCCTCCTACTAGTACACCTTTTTCTAATATTTTTCTAAATTTCTCGTATTCTAATGGAGTCACATCAGCTTTTATAGTTGCAGAAAGAATTTTTTCTTTTAGTAGGCCAATGTTGCCATTAAAATCATTGTTGTGAACCGTTTGTTTTAAGTAACTCCATTGAAAATAATCTAATGAGGTTAGATCAGGCGACCGAGGAGGCCAGCCTATTGGTCCAAAATGGCTATTCCACTTATCCTAGAAGTAAATGTTTAATAAATTTATCATACGTAATTTATAGTGAGCAGGGCATTCGTCTTGTCGAAAAAATAAGGTTTCTTCTGAACTCTAAATGTTCATCGTCTAGTTCAGTCATAGTTAAAATTTGTTAAAATTTCCGTGTACGAATTTTGGTTTTAATTGTCTTCTAAAGTTTTCGCTAGTACCCATAAAGCGACTGTAAGTAATAAATAAATAACACTTTATTATATTTTCTTTAATAGTTAATATTCTGTCTTTTACAATCTTCATGCACAACTTTTAATCTTCTTAAAGATATAACATAACAATTTTTACCAAGTTTCTTTAGTAGAAAATAAGTTTTTTATTTCGTATAATTTCATCTTTTAAAGACAGAAGTAGAACTAGATTGATTGGGTTGTAAAATACTACTATGTGGATTAAACCGTGATTGAGAAAAAAATTTAAGTAGAACTTGAGTGACGGAAATTCACAAATAATAATACGTTGCATACTATGAAAGGGATTTAGGAATATGAATGCATAGTTAAGCCGAACACGAGCAAGCGTCTAACTCTTATCAAAGGTAGAAGCTTCTTTTGAGGAGAAACAATATAGCATAGACACCTCCACTAAGTATGGAGGTAGTGCCGGATTCTTACCTAAAACTCGTCCTGCTTAAAAGTCCCATGATTCTGCAGTACTTGCTGACTATAGTTACGTCACAATCCGCAATGACTCGCAGTAAGATTTCTTTGGGTTGCCGGGCTACTGGGCCTTTACAAACGTCTGATATTCCAGTATTGGTGTTTCCGCTTCGGATGTCTGTGCACTCATTGCTTCGTACTTTCTTACATTTCGCATACAATATAAGGTTGTTCACCTAAGCATTTCATTATTTAAATTAAGAAATTGTCTCTTAACTGCGTTTGTAGTAGTGTGTTCCCTGTCCTAGATCCCTTCTGGTGATTCACCCAGTGGGAGGTGCCGTGCCTGGGACTTGAATGGCTTCTCTCGGCATCTCTGCTTTTCTTCCCCCTTTGACAAGCTGGTTTCTGCTTCTTGTTTTAGGACGGTTCTTGAGTTTTGTTGCCTATAGCTGGTATCTAGTTAGGTCTTTTGTGTTTTCTGCCGTCCACTACGGTGTCACCTACTGTTTGCCTGATGAGCGCGTTGTAATGGGTTAAAAACACTTTAGCTCCCTTCTGTTTTAGGACCTCCATTACGGGGGTCTATCTCATCTCTATATGTATTTGCTCATTCCTAGCGAACCACGGGGCGTTTAAAGCGATCTTCAGTACTATGTTTTACTCAGCGTCTAGTCTATTAAAGTGTGTTTCGCCCGGGTTCTTTCTTCTTCTTTTCAGGAAAAGCGCATGACTTTTCTCAGTATTAACCAATATTTTCCAGGAGATGAACCACTCATGGACAAGGCCCGTTTTTTCCTGAAAACATCTGCCGATCATTCTTGGATGCATTGATCTTGCCACTGTGGCAGCGTCTCCAGCGGGTAGAGTTATTTTCATATTAACCGTCATGGGAATGTCGTGAGTAAATATGTTATAGTGATGTGATAAGAGTACTGTTCCCTATAGTACTCCAGCCTCTGGTCTTCTGAGTTGCGATACTTTCTGCTCAAACTTGACGGTTAACTAACGTTCTTGTAGATATGAATCTACAATTTCGCAGATGCACGCCGGGTAGCCGGCTCTCAGGAACTTGTTGATCAGGCCTACATTCTACACTCTGTCGAACGCTCAAAGGTAGAAGCAAACTGATCATAAGGGTTAACTGGCGACGGGGTTGAAATTGTACCGAAAGAATTCACCAATGCAAAACGTGAAGTAACTCGTAATCATAGTAACGGAAACCATCTTGATTTCAGGCGGAAAATAGATCAAAGGACCTTCCATGATATCGAAATCTTTTTAAACGATAAAAATAGTTAAAAATAGCATAAAGGAAATGCAATATTGTATGGTATTTGTATTTTGTGAATTTTCAAGTTTATTAAAATATGAAAATCTATTCAATATATTTCTTATTGTGACTTGTTTCATAACAGAATAGTTGTGTCTTTAAAGTAAACAAAATTTACATTTTTGACGGTTTGGTAATAAATAAAAAAAAATTATTATTCTCGTATTTTTAATATTTAAAACTGGGATGATTTAATATTATACAGTATAAACCAAATTATTGTCAACTTGTACCAGTTTTAAAGTTATAACAGCCGTAAAAAAGTGTTTTTTTTTCAGCTTTCTTAACGGCTATTTTTTTTTGATCAGATTTAGTCTATGCTGAATTAATAACCTAAACCTTTTTCTGCCATATTGGTTAAGCAAGTATTATACCTTATTTTTTACCTGAGTATAAGTTTGCTACCTGCTTAGCAGACATAATCATCAAAAGCTTCATTCAGGTTGAACTAATCGAATTTATTTTATCATAGAATAAGCGCTTGGGAGATGTAAACTAATATAAATAAATATCTTTGAGGGATATTAATACCTTAATTGATCTGGCGCATTAGGGTTCACGGTATTCATTGTTTTGGAAAATCCTTTTAAGATGTTATTTTGTAAAATCGCATTTACAAAGGCTTTGTAAAAATCAGTTTCTTTCTGAAAATCATCACACGTTAGCTCTGATAAAAAGTGACGCACTCAAGTTAATATTTAAACGGGTAGCTAAATCTTGTTAGTATTTTATTACGGACATTTCTTTACAAAAAAAAATAAGCTAACAATATGGAGAACCATATATATCATTATACATATACAAAAATAAACTGGGTATAGTATTAATTTAACCTTAAAATAGTTTTGTTACCAGATATTTTAAAATCGTGTCAAATAAGTGCTGTGAACACCGTGGTGGAAGCAGCAGCGATTTTTGGCATAGCTCGAGAAAAGCTAAGGCATCCTATGTGAGGAGTTTTTCTATTTTCTTTTCCTGCTAACTTAAGTGTAAGTGTTCACGTTATAGATAAATTGAGTATTGTTGTTCTGTTTTTGATTTTTTTTAATTATCTTTTTTTTTGTTGAATATTCAAATTGTAGTCAAACTTTTTTCTTTTTCTGGCTAACAACGAGTGGATCTGGGGGTAGGAGGACCCCTCAAGCTACACTGTCATTGAATGATTGTCATAATACAAAAATTAGTAATTCCAGTGAGGAAATTGATGGAAAGACATTAAATGACTTTCACGTTCCTTAAAATATCAACAATCAGGATAAAAAACAACTTATTTTTTATTCAAATACAATGGCCCTTTCGCGGTATATTTAGAATCAACTGATAAAGTTGGATTTAGGATCGGTAAATTTAATAATATAAAAATTGTAAGAGATATTTTTAATCTCAATCTTACTAATGTTAAAAAATTAACAATAAGGGAATAAATAGAATCTCGGTCGAATTTGTTTCCGTAGACACAGCAAATGATTTTTTAAAAAACAAAATCATACTGGAGAATTTTTCAGGAAAATTTAAAGTGGGATCTCCACATAGAAAATATTACTCTAAAAGCTAAAAGAGCCCTCAATTCCTCAGAGCCGTTTGCAGAGTGTGGTGGGGTGCTGACCCGGCGACCATATTAACCATTTTTCATGCTTTAATTACATCGCATCTGGACTTTGGCTAATTTATAATAAAACCTGCTAGTCAAAAGAGCCTGAACAAGTTAGATGCAGTCTTCTACGAGGGACTTAGGATATGTTTAGGATGTATGAAATCCACTCCTAGAGCAGCACTGAACCTGAAGCAACCGTCACCGATTTGGAACAGAGAAAAAAATGCTGGTCATTAAATTCATGTATAAATTAGTTGGTATCAAAAACCACCCTCTATTGGCAATACTCTTAAATGTAAGAAGGGCATATCACTCGAACCAAATTTCTGGAGATCAGAAAATACACTCTATTTAATCGTAGCCCTACAATATTTTTTCCACAAATGAACAAATTATATAAAAGCATAAATTTTTCTTGTTATGAAGTTGGAGACACTGTTTAGTCCGATTAAAACAATAGGTATAAAAATCACAAAAGGTGACACTCTCATTAAGGAGAACTTTATGGTGGAGGTAGAAAAATATAAAACAGATTCTAAATTTATTTTACTGATGGTTCAATAAAAAACGAGAGGGTAGGATATGGTATATATATATATATATATATATATATATATATATATATATATATATATATATATATATATATATATATATATATATATATATTCCAGACTTAAAATATAATTTCTCTTCCAGACTTCCTGACACTTTATGCATATGTAAGGCGGAGACTATAGCTATTCATGAAACAACAAAAGTTTCTAAAAACAGTTTCAAAAGAGATTATTTTTAGTGTCTGCATCTGCGGATTACTGGACTTTAAGGACAATAAGATTAATCATTTTAGCGAATGAAAATGGTTTTGACATAAGGTTAGCCTGGATCCCAGGACATTCAGGTATTAAAGGTAATACGGAAGAGGACACCTTGGCTAATATAAGCACAAATTCAAATATTCTTAAACCAATAGAAATAGATAGCATGGAGATATATAACGTAATTAAAGAAAATATGTGAAATCAATTTAAAATCAATTGGAACTCTCTCGTCCGGAACAAGATTTATCAATATAATAAAGTTCAGTCAAATTTTCGCTCAAAAAAATGATTTCTGTCATTTCCTTACAAGGACAGGAGACATGTTACTTCTATTATAAGAATGAGAATGGGCCACTGTCTAACTAAAGAAAACTTTTATACAATAAACTTGCGAGATATCCCTCTTTGTGAATGTGGTTTGCTAGAGGATTTGAATCATATTTTTTTCGAATGTCCTATTAATTTTATTTGAACACCATATAAAAAGTAAATAAATCTTAATATTGAAACACCTGTTACAATTTTTACAATTTTGTCCAACACTAAGGAGGAAATTATCAAACTAATTTTAAGATTTCTTAATATAAACAAAATAAATTTATGAAATACTCAATTCGTTCCACTCATGTATGTAATCATTGTGTTTTTGTGTTATTGATCCCTATCCACACTACCTATGTTTGTAAATGTTTATTAACTAACAAAAAGAACTCCAGTTACCCAAATAGCTGCTTTGAATTATATGTCATCATTCACAGCATTTTGAAAAGCATAAACTCTTGTATGAGCCACTCATGTATGTAATCATTGTGTTTTTGTATTATTGATCCCTATCCACACTACCTATGTTTGTAAATGTTTATTAACTAACAAAAAGAACTCCAGTTACCCAAATAGCTGCTCTGAATTATATGTCATCATTCACAGCATTTTGAAAAGCATAAACTCGTGTATGAGCACAAGTCGGTGGTCCTGGTATGGTCAAGAGCCAGACAATCCCGGATCGCCACCAAATAGCACTGACAATTGCCTAGCAGCAACGCCACTTCAAGCAAGAAGGAGAAGAAGAAATGTACAAGTTCGTTGATTAACGTAACGGATTATTTAGCAACTTAGAATAGAAATTTGTAAAAAGCGATTCATGTAAAAACCGACTTTAAAATGGAATGTAATTGAATATATGTCTTATCGGAAAACTAATTTCTTTCATTTTTAGCTAGTATAGGAAAATTAATTATTCTTTGTTGTATTATACGGGTTCGCAAAAAGAAACCATCAACGAAAGAGACTTACGTAATGCCAAGTATTTTTTTAAACTGAAATCAAATCTGAGGTCCTAATTACAAGTACACCCCCAAAATAAGATTGAGTTTTAGGATTGTTGTTCCCATCTGAGAGTCGAATTGATTATAAATTTGAAAGTATGTGTGAAATAATTAAGTACAAACGTACATACAATATATTTATATCAAACCCTCAAAATAGGGTGAAAAGTAGCCTCAATCACCAAAAAGCATACGTAACTTCCGAAAAGCTTAAAACACAGTTCTTTTTTCTTTGAATCTAGAGGGAACTACATTTCAGATGAATAAGTAGTAGAAAAATTACTTGAAGAAAAAACTAAGAAACAGAACACAAAGAATTAACAGTTTCTAATTTAGATCGGTAGCTTTCAATCAAATGACCTTGATAAGAAAGTAAGAAACCACCCCTTTATTAAGTATATAACAATGTTTGGAAAAAAGGCCATTAATACTTGCTATTTTAGTCAGTCTTTTTTGACAAGCGATTTTTCTTTTATTTTTAATACAAAACGATCATAATTTAAAAAAAAAAAAAGCATTGTGATATCGTAAGTTTGTATAGTTAATATTTACACCAGATTAAATATTGTATAGTTTTTCGAATTAAGGGTAGTAGTGGATATATGAGAGAAGGAAAGAGGAGGAGGAGGAGTAAGAGTAAATCGTCAACACTTTTCATCCTCCTCCTCTTTTCTTCTCTCATTATACTTTTCAAATCTCTCATTATACTTATTAAAAAACCTCGTATCATCAACGCTTTTCATCTTCCTCCTCTTTTGTTTTCTCATTCGAATTATCTCGTATACATTCGAGTTACTTCGTATACATTCGAGTTACTTCGTATACATGTTAACATGACCTTGTATCCCTTCTTTAAATTTTGATTATAAAAGCAACACTTTACCAGCTTAAAACATACTAAAATGAAATATGTCTTCTGCTTCTAACGAAAGTGAATTAAATTTATTAATTCAAAAATTTTATAAAAAATGTAAAAGTTCTGCTTTTGAGTTCGAACATTATGCAGTTGATAGTGGTCCATCTTGGTTTCAATATTATTTGGATATATCCAAAAACCATACAGAGGCTGTGAAATTGTGCGAACGTTATTTTCAAAAGAAAGATATTGTACAGTTTATACGTGAATTAGTGAAGTTAAGTTGGTTTCATCATGAAGTTCGTCATTTAAACCAATATATTAGAGATCCTGTTGTATTACAAGAACTAATCAAATTGCGTGGTGAAGATGATGCCTAAAATTGAAAATTTTGTGAGGGACCTTTATGAAGGGTTCATTATGAACGAAGCATGTTCCAGATATTTATCTTGTTTAGTTGAAGAAGAAAGTGAGGGTCAAGATTTATTGTTATATATAAAATATGTTGATCATGCAAATTGTTGTAAAAAAGCAGCAGAATTGTGTAGTGAATTTTTAAAGACTAAAAATGTGTTAAAATTCTTTGATGAACTTAAAAAAATTGGACTCAATAAAGAAATAAATTTATGTATTGATTTATTGGTTAATTAAAGTTAGTATGAAATAAAATATTAAAATTTTTATAGTTGTTTTATTATTGTGTAACGGCTGTTATGTTTAAATATTTGATTATGTAAAGATAGGAAAATATAATTTTCTGTTAGTAATGTGGGGATGTGGATAAATAAAAAAAATATTATTACATTCATTGTTAATTTATTCATTCATAAAAAAATTTTTATACATAAAGAATACATTAGAAAGGGCACACATTGAAGGTGATTGAGAATGATAAAAACATTTAGGAGATGATTTAATTAAAACAGGTTGTTCGTCCAATTCAATTATTGGCTTAGTACAATATTTTCTAATAAAATTAGCTTTCTCTTCTCCTTTAATATAAATGAATTCTCCTTTTTCTGTTAAGTTTTTTACTATAGATGAAAAATTATGAAGAGGAATATATCCTGTATTCCAATTGATGCAGTGATGAAATTTCATTAACCATTCTGCTTGCTTGTATGTTTCTGGTGGAAGCATTTGTAGTGGATACGGTGGTTTAAAAATATAATGACTCATTTTATGTCCATCAAACATTGCAAGTTCTTTAGGAATAAACTTGTTGTGTTCATCCTTAAATCCTTGAACATCCATAACTATTCTCATTTTTATTTAGCAAATTTTTAAAGTACTAAATTTTTTTATTACAAATTGTTTTTTCGAATAGTCTTCAATAAGATTTTTTAGATGTTTAATTTTTTTTAAAAATAGTTCTATTTTTTCTTTTTGTATTTTGTACATTCCATTTGATGTGCAACAAACTATGGTATAGAAACAACTGATCTTATTCGATATATTTTCATTTTAATAATGATATTTGATGTGGTGGGAGAAGTTAAAGTTGTTTAACAATTTTTGTTAATGGATTATAGCTAAATACTTTATCATGTATTATAACACAATACGCAGCTGTTTTTCCCGATATTTTTTCTTTTGTCTCAAATTCAATTCTCATGGTTACTGGGCCGGATTGTAATAAATCTCTCTGATGAGAGCAATTAATGTAAGCAATAGGTGCATTATCTTTAAATTCTTTGGGATTAAATATTGGTTCTATTGGAAAGTTATAATATACTTGACGAAATTCAGAAAACATTTCATACAGGGTAGCAAACTTATTATTTTTAAAATCAAGCTGAAGATCCTGGTAAGGATATCTTTCTGAATTTAAAAACACATTTATATTCCTTAGGTCACAATGATCAAATTTACTCATATCTGATTTTAAATTACCACGTCTATCCTTTTGAAAAGCAATTAGTACATGTCTTGGTGTTTCAATTTTTGTGGAGGTTTTGACAGGCCAATTATGTCTTGTATTTTCTAATAACTCTGGATATTCAATTAATTCCCAACTTCGGAAAGTAAGAAGAATATCATTGTTTTTATCAATAATTTTCGTTAGTGCCAATTCTTGGGGAATGGCCACAGTAAGATGTGGAACTCGCCAACAAAGTTTGGTTATTTTAATTTTCGGTTTTTCATCATCACTTGTGGTTACTAAAGCATTAGTGTCATCATTGCTTCTTATTAGTATTAGTTCTTGTTGTGAATTTAAAATTATTTTGTTATAATCTTCAAAAAATCCCGAGTACATTTTTAATGGGACGCATAGGGAAACGTTTCCTTTTTCATCAGTCATAATTTTTTCTTTAGGTTTCGTTTTTGGATACCATCCAGCATTTTCCAATTTAGCACTTTCGTTTTGATTAAATGATATGTATCCTTTAAGAGTTGAAGTAATTCCTACATCTCGAACTGAATCAATTGTAACACCATTTAAAATATAACGTAATTCTTTAAACAAGAAAGCTGGAGCATTGTTGATTAATACCGTATTAGCCAATGGAGTATCATCTTCTTTGGTAACTTGAAATTCTAAATATAATTCACTTTTGCAAGGTAAAGGATATTTTCCTGTTTGTTGTAGAGCAATTCTAATTTCATCATTTAATCCAAGTTTTGTAGGATTGAAAGGTTCAAATGATAGTATTTCCCAGCTTAATATTGATTCATCTACAAGAATATTTTCTTTTACATTTAAATATTCCATTTTATTTTAGTTTGAAACCTAAACTTATCAGAAATTTTTTATTAGAAGGTGTTAACCTTTGAGAGTTTAATTTATTACTAGTTAAATGTCGTTTAGTATCTTTCTTATTAATGTTTTTAGAGTAAAATTTTTTTGAAAAATTATAATTTGAGACTTTTTTATTATATAAAATAACCATTATTCATCTATTTTTTTAAGATGTAGTCTTACTGTTACCGTTTCTCCTCTGAAATTGATGAGATCACCATCTTGATCTACTATTTTAATGTTTATATTGTCTATTACCTTTACAGTAACAGGAAAGTAAAGGACATTTTGTGGTGATTCTATTATTTTAAAACCAGGAGCTACACTAGGAAAAAATTGATGTATTATATGAACAGGTTTTCCATTTAAATATGATCCTTCGGCAATATTACAATCGATGTTTATGGCGTTTACTTTAATAATTTCCGCTGGAAAATCTGAAATGTGCTCCTTAAGACCTTCTAATTCCTTATTTTTAAAACCTAATATTTTTCCTATAGTTCCATCACGAAACGAGATAGGAATATCTGTTTTAATATGTGTTCGTAAAGTATTATTATTGGCATAAATATGAAGAAAAGTACGATTGTCCAAAAATTTTTGAATAAAATTATTTACATCATCTATTTCATAACTACCTGGTGGTATTCTTATTTCTTTATTTGAGTCATAAATGAAAAGATTATTAGTCTCATCAATATTTGGAATAGCATTAAAAGTTTCAAAATTTACAAGTCCAATGGAATATTCAAAATTTTCATCTAAATATATTGGAGGATGAATATTAACAGAAAGCGTGGGGGAATTACCACTAATGACAAAACTGTACGACATATCTCTTTAAAAATTTTTAACAAAATGAATTAATATTGTTTTTCAACCATTATTATAAAGAAATTTAAGACAGAGCTCACCACAATTTGTTTTGTTAATTGATTGATAATGATCGTAGTTATATTTCACAATATTTTTCTTTTTATCGCTGAAAAAATATTTTGTTAATTCGGTAGATGGTCGCAAATTGCCATAACTATCAAAATATAAAATATTTTTCCCTTTTTTTATGTATGCAGTAAAATGAGTTCCATCACCACTATTCTTATCGAGATTAACAATACCACTTTCATTTTTATTAATTTTTTTTGGTAATTTATCTCTCATGAATATACCTCGAAAGTTGGGAATTTTAAGTAGATTAATATATTTACTTAAATCATAATTTGTAAGTGGTTTTCGAGGTATTTGTTTTAACAGTTTTTTGAATAAGGTTTCAGATATAATCCACATCCAGTTTTATATGGTTTTAAATAAAGACCACTTCCTTGTTTTCCTACTGCTATAGATTCCATCATTTTATTATGTCTTTTGGACTCTTCTAATTTTTCTTTAGCAGCTTTTGCATCGTTGACAGCTTTCGCAATACCTGCTGCTCCTCCAAGAGCACCTAAAGCGGACAAACCAGCAAATAAAGGAATAAGAGGTAGAAATCCACCAGTTTTTGGAATTGGTATGATTCTATTTTTTGGTGATAATATTCTACTGTCTCCGATAGATCTAAGTGCGGTTTGAATAATATCAGTCAAACTTTTAAATTGTTTTCCGTTTAGTGCTTGTCTTGCTTTTGAAATAGCTTGAGATAAAGTTATTCCTCGTCCTAGACGAGTTTTTCGACTTCTGTTTTTCCTTCTTTTTTTTAATCCCATACCAAATTTTCTTTTAATTTTCATTGCACCTCTTATTCCAAGTGCAGCAGTTTTTTCTCCAAAAGTGGCGTCTTTTGCTCTGAACCTTTCGGCAGCTTTGTCACCTAATAATTTATCAGCAGCGTGTCGGCTTTTTATATCATTTGATTGTGCATAGGCAATATCATGCTCTTTACAAGCTTCATCCAATAAGTTTATGCCTTTATCGCCTCTAGCTAGTCTCTTTTCTAGTTTGGTTCCAGGTCCACAAAAATTATACCCAGGTAGATGTAATTCAAAAGGTAACTTATTTATTAAAGTATTAATTAAACCACTACCTCTTTTTCTGACTCTTCTTTTATAAATGGATTGTTGCTTATATGAGATTGGCATTATATAATTGAAATCTTGGAACAAACTGACTAGTTTTAAATTAGAACTTACCCTTTATACATCCTCTTATATATGAAAATTGTCAAACAACCTTATTCAATTATTATTAAAGACCATGAGACTTCAAGAAATAATTTTAGAAAACATGGAAAATTGTTTGAAGGCTCTAGTAAAAGGGGGTTAATTATTGGTCCATCAGGGTGTGGTAAAACTAATATCATTATAAGTTTAATTGAAGATCCCAATGGTTTACGGTTTGAAAATTTATATATTTATTCAAAGTCTCTATATCAACCAAAATATGAATATTTGAGATTACTTTTTAAACCATTGAGAGAAATTGGATATTATGAATCCGAAAATGAAGAAAATATTGTTTCTCCACAAGAAATAAAACCAAATTCCATAATTATATTTGATGATATAGTGTGTTGCAATCAGAATGTTGTAAAAGATTATTTTTGTTTCGGAAGACATAAAAATACTGATTGTTTTTATTTGTGTCAAACGTATTCTTCGATTCCAAAACAATTAATTCGTGACAATGCGAATTTGATTGTTATATTTCAACAAGACAAAACGAACTTAAAACATATTTATGATGATCATGTTAATGTTGATATGTCATTTAATCAATTTAATGAGTTATGTTTGATGTGTTGGAAAGATAAATTTGGATTTTTGGTAATAGACAAGGATTCGAATTTAAAATCCGGTCGATATCGAAAAGGATTTGATTCATATATTTTCTTATAAAAATAAAAGTTTTGTGAAAAATTTAACTAATCATGAATGAACGCTTAGCAAGAGAGCTTGTTAAGTCAAGGAAAGCTGTTAAACAAAAATATCAAAGTTTAAAAAATGCTGAATTTGAAGCACAATCCAAATTGGAGGAAACCTATAAACCAATAACTCAACCCCTACAACAATTAATTTCAACAATTGGTAAAATTGAATCGGCTGAGGTAAAGGAAGAGCTACAAACACCCATTAAAAAAAATTATGTAACACCAGAAAAAAGATTGTTTCCAACACTAACACCAAGAAAAAAACTACAGTATGGAACATCAACACCAGAAAAAAGAAAGACAGGGAAAACTCCAATTCTTCCTACAGAAATACCAACAATTATTGATTGGGAAACCAGTATAGCTTCACATAGTCAGATGCCATCTTTACAACAAACAAGTGTCATAGCAGAAACCACCCCTTCTTCAATTTCACAATCTACGGTAGGAAATCTTTCGGATATATTAGAACAAACACGCCAAACAATTCAAACATTTGTCAGTACACCTTTATATCAAGAATATTTATCAGGATTTCATGAATTACCTCGTCAATATATTGACGGAGGGGTAAAAGATGTGGAACATAAGTTTGATCACCTCTATGGAATAGTACATGATTTTGAAACTGAGAAATTCTTTTTGGGTTTAACACAAAGACCTATAGAAATTATCGGTAAAAACATAAAAGTTGAAGGTATAACTTATACAGGTACACCAGGTTTATATGAATTATTATTTAAAAAGGAACCAGTAGGTTATAAAAAACAAGATTTGGAAAATTATATGGATATTTTAAAGAGAACCAATGCATACCGTAGAAATTATGATCCAAATGAGCAGGTACAGGGAAATGGATCACAAAAATATATTTCTATAATAGGGCCTTATTTACAAAATAAAGGAATTACAAAAACTAAAACCATAAATCCCGAAACGCATAATATAGTTCAAGGATTTTTTGACAGACGAAAAGCTCCATACAGGGAAACTCGAATATCTTCGAAAAGAACAGGATCCGGAATAACTTTAAAAGTTAATAAACCTTATACCGATTACGTATATTGGGATAACGTAAATGAACTTGTTGATAGACTTCGACTGTTGGTAGCATCTATGATGGCTGGGAATACAGGACATAACAACGAAATTATTTCTATTATTGAAGAATTGAAAGAAGCCAATATAATTGTATAAAAGAATGTAGTAAATATTGTTACATAACATTGTTAAAATGACCATTGATAAATTTGGACGTCATATTTCTAAAAAGTATACAGTAGATATACCTACAATAGAAAATAAAATACTAGCCAATGTTGAAAATGAAATATTAAAAAATTTTAAAAGTGATGATATTGTTCAAAGATTTGAACCTGTGTTAAAAAATGATATTGTAAATTTAAAAAAGAGAGTTAGTGAAAATGATGAAAATGTGGAATCTATTTCGAAAAAAATTAAGTTATTTGAAGAAAATGTTGTGTCAAACTATGATAACAGGATATTAAATATAAAAAAATATTGTCAAAGACAATGATGAACTATTAAAAAGTTTTTCTCAAAAAACATCGAAGTGTGAAGATGATTTTAAAACAATAAAACAGAAATATGATGAAGTAAAGAGTTTTGAAAATAACATAAAAAATGAAATAACATTGGTTAAATCAAAAATAAATGATACTTCTGCAATAGAAAATGTTAAACAAATTATTATAAAAGATATGGTATCAAAGTTCCAAGAATTTACGAACAAACTTAATAATAGGGTTTCTGAAGAAATAGGTAATTTTCAAAACATTCATGATGGTATGAATAAAAATACACAACAAATAGAGAGAGCTATGAATACACACTTTATAATCCATAAAAAAGATAGCGATAATATTAATGAAATAAATCAGAAAATTAATTCAATTGAAAATAATGCTGAAATAATTCTATTAAACTTGAAAAATTTGGAAAAGAAATTAAACACAGATTTACAAAATGTAGATGAAAAAATTGAAAATAAATTTAAAAATGAAATTTTAAAAAATAGTGAACAAATCATGGAGATAATCTCACAATTAAACAATCTAAAAACAGAATTAAAAACCACTGTTGACGATGAATATTTTCAAAAGATGTTGAATAAAAGATTAGAAAAAGAATTAGAATCTTTAGCAGAACTAATACAAGCTATGATTAACACCTCTATCCATGATTTAAAAAAAGGACTTGCACAACACAGTTCAAAAATTGAAGAAATTTCAACAAAGTTAAATGATTATGAAAAATCTTTGAACGATGTAAGAATTGAAATTGAAAAAGCGATTTTAGATATAAAGAAAATAGAAAAAAAATTGGTAGAAATAAAATTAAATTTAACAAATGTAGAATTTCAATTAGGAAAAGATATAAAAAATCTAGAAAATAAATTGGTAAAAGAAATAAAATCACTAAACGAATTAGTTCAAAGAGCAGCCGAAGTTTCTAGAAAAGAGTTTAATGACACAATGGCATATGCTAGAGAAGAATTAAACGCAACAGTAAGAGAAATGAGAAACGAAAGTATAAAATCACTTGTTGTTTTTGAAACTAAAATTAATGTAAGAATTACCAACATTGAAGATGAAATCAAAAAAGTCAAAGATTCGAATAATGCATCTTTTAAAAATTTGGAATATAAAATCGAAGATGAAATCAAAAAAGTCAAAGATTCGAATAATGCATCTTTTAAAACTTTGGAATATAAAATCGAAGATTTGCTAAAAAAAGATAACAAACAAATAAAATAAGTTATTTAAAGAAGGTATTAAGAAATTTTATTCTAGTACTATGAGTAAAAATATTAAAGAAACAGTTGTAGATGAATTACATAAACCGGCAAGAAGAAGATATAGAAGAAGACGAACTATTGTTAAAAGCCTTAATGACTTATGGCAAGCTGATTTGGTAGAGATGCAACCCTATTCCAAATTTAATAAAGGTTATAGATATATTTTGGTGGTGATAAATGCATTCTCAAAGTATGTTTGGACTCAACCACTTAAAAGTAAAAAAGGAAAAGATGTAACTGAAGCTATGAAAAAAATTTTAGAAAAAACAAGTAAACCGCAAAATTTGCAGACAGATTTGGGAAAAGAATTTTTCAATAAAGATTTTAAAGATCTTATGAATTATTACAAAATTAATCATTATAATACTTACTCTAATCTCAAAGCGAGTATTGTAGAACGCGTAAATCGAACTTTAAAAAATATAATGTGGAAATATTTTAGTAATAGAGGGAATTACCAATGGTACTCTATTTTACCCACTATTATTGAAAAATATAATAATAGTATTCATAGAACTACCGGATATAGACCTGTTGAGGTTAATAAAAAAAATGAGAAAACTATACTGCAAAATTCTTTTACTTTTAAAAAAACATTTGATTTAAAGCGCACTAAATTTAAAGAAAATGATTTTGTTAGAATTTCCAAACAAAGAGAAGCTTTTGAAAAAGGATATACTCCAAATTGGTCAACTGAAATTTTTCAAATTAGAAAGTTTCAGTTAACAAATCCACCCACCTATTTATTAAAGGATAGTAAAAATGAATATATTGAAGGAGGTTTCTACCAAGAAGAGTTACAAAAAGTTAAACATCCAGATGTGTTTTTGGTTGAAAAAATTTTAAGGAAGAAAGGGAACCAAGTTTTTGTTAAATGGTTAGGATTCGATAAATCACATAATTCATGGATTCTTAAAAAAGATGTATTGTAATTAATTTTAAGTAATATTGTATATCAAATTTTTAAATAAAAGACCTATTTATATAACATATTTTTTATTTACGATAATCCTTTTTACAACAAATACTAACAATATAATTTTTAAGATGTTTACAACTGAGATTAACAATATAAATTTATATTTTTACATTAAATCTTTCAATATATATTTTTTTTCTATGATCTACATCAAAAATACTTTTAAGAATACTTTCACATTGTTCAACTCGTTTTTCAAATCTTAGTCTGTCAAGATAAAATTTCTGATATTCACTTTTTCGAGCTTGTCTAAATGCAAAGTCCCATGTCACTAATATATAAACTTTATTATTGTTCTCACTGATTGTCACTGATTTCTTCATATTTCTATTGTAATGCACCGGATTTTCTTAACTTGTTTTCTAATTCCTGTTTATGTAGAGATAACATTTCTAAAACAGTTCCGACATTTTCACTGTTTAAATTCTGACATGGATCCAAAACACTATAAATATGAGACAACACATCTCCTGACTGATAATTATAGTGATGAAACAAATTAAAATATTTGGAAAATTCTTGCTTTTTAATTTTATGAATTCTGTAGTCAACAAGTTCATCGATTTCAACTAATTTATCTATTGATTCTTTTCCCAGAATCACATAATGTTCATCCTTTTGAATTCTGATAACAGGAGAATGATTTATTTTTTCAAAAAACACTGTGATTTTTTCAATTTTTAGTGGGTATGCATATGCTTGAGCAGAATAAAAATAATTCACCAACACTCCTTGATTTTTTTGAAGTTCTTTCCATTCTTCTTCATTCAAGTAAATGTGAAATCCATTTCGACCTCCAATTAGAACTTTTGGTGTAAAATAATTTATACCAATTCCAACACAAACAAATTTTGATAAGGAATTGTTAAGATAGTAGATTTTTGAATTTAATAATTTTTCATTACACTGACTAATTTTATCATTGGTTTCACTAGAACTGGATTTATATCCATTAAAATTGCTACTATTAAACATGATGTCTTGATGCTAACTGAAAACTAAAATATTGAGTCTGAATATATCTTATCCACCCCACTCCTCTATAAATTTCAAGATCAAGCAAGTTTATTAAATTTTTATGACCTATCTTGATAAAACAAAATTGTCAAGAACGACAAAAGTGAAAAACTACCTATTGATAAAATTATATTGAAGATAAATAGAATTAAACAGTTTTTACCTTCCTCATCATTTTTAATATGAGCACAGCTAGAAATCGTAAATGGTTTTTTATTTTTTTCAATCCAGTTAGTGTCAAAAATTGTATTATTTGGATAATGAAAGTAAATTTTGAAAAAATTACTATTAGATTGACTATTATTCATATTATATGCGAAAGCAGTTGAATAATTATTAATATTCATAGCTTTCATATAATTACATATTTCAGGTTTAATAGTAGAGGTTTCGTTTTCAAAACACACCATTCCATGTAAAACCCTTGGAGGATAAAGTACATATAAAGTATTATTTAAAATTGAATGTAAAACAATGTAGTTGATAAGGGATGCCATTAAAACACTTTTCAATTTTAAATGTCTATTAACAAAACAATAAGAGATTGAAATAAGACTGAACAGTTTTAATTAATTTTCTACAATATATAGACATTTTTTTTTTCAAAATATTAAATAATTTGTTTACAAATTAGAGATACAAACATGGTTATTAAAACTATTAAAAAATGAAAGATGTTGACATATTTTCTTTCACTTTAAGGACATTAAATAATTTGTTTACAAATTAAAGATACAAACATAGTTATTAAAACTAATAAAAAAATGAAAGATGTCGACATATTTTCTTTCACTTTAAGGACAACAGGTTCACATTTTTTATTTTTTTCACCTAACCACAAACACTCGATTAAGTCACAGTTCTTCCAGTGACGATAATGTTCCTCAATTGGACAATCATCAATTTTCCAGGCAAATATTTCTGCACCACAGTAAAAACATTTACAAACATCATGAATAGCTAAATAATAAAACCCTGATAGAGCTAACACTTTAGGATTTAATTTTCCATTCCAGAATTTAAATGAGGAAAGTCTTTTTTCATATGTTCTATATAATTTGATATCAATTTCTTTTTCAAAAGATTCTAAACACATATTTATTCTAGACGGTGGTATATTTTATACTGATATAATTTTAAAATTTACCATGTTCTTAAATACTTCAAATTTAGCCTTAACGAGTAAAACTTTTAATCTTAAAAGAATTTTTTATAATTCATTTTCATGGTCTATTAACCACTGAAAAAATGGAATATCTTGGTGACCCCATGCTAATGTATCATAACTATTGGGAATTATAAATCTTTTATCATCATTAGAAGTGAGAGCTAATTTGTTAACTAATTCTGTATAAATATTGTGAAGTCGAGATCTAAACAAATACATTGTACAGAAAGCTTTTGAATTTTGTTCTACAACATCTTTATAATGTGTTAATTCTAATTGTTTTTTAATGCTACTTTTCTTTATCCCCTTAGCTCTTTTAAGCAACCCATTTTCTGACTTAACACAATAAGCTTTGGCCCCTGTGCCATAAAAGCTTTCTATTGGTTCACCAGCATATTCATCCTTAAACTTTCCAACAACAGATTCAGTTATTGGTATTTCATGAATATTATTAACATCATAATTTGAAGTATCGAATTTATCAATATTAACCCTAATGTCTTCATAAACATTACTTGTCTCAATTTCCAAAATAAAGGAATCTGTATCTGTGTACAGAAGTTTAATATTATTCTTATATAAAGGTTTTAAAAACCCATAAAAAAAGTCATACATCACCGTTTTTGATATATCTAAAATACTAAAGCCTACATAGACAGGTTTATCATATTGCACTAACACTTTACGCATTTGCACAGCTACTAAATTCTCTGAAAATATTGTTACATCTTTAAATGATGGTTTAGCAATTAAATTTTCTGCCCCATCTTTTCTATGATTTTTTGCCCATTGTGTAACCAATCGTATATCTGTCCTTTTATCCACATTTTCCATTGTTTTTCCGTAGATGCTATTATTTGCCAATTTATAAGAATTTTTCTGAAATTGATTTTTAGATTGATTTCTTAAATTTGTATTTAGATCAATAAATTTTTTTAACCATTGAGATTGTGTAAACTCTACAACCCGATGAATTTTAGTTAGTTTAATTCCATATTGAATACATTGTTTTAATAAAGTATAGTGAATTACATATTTTTCTTTATTTTTTAAATTTGGAATTAATTTAAAAGTTTTAGAATTTTGAGGCTTATAATTTTCTGGACAGAATGGAAATTCATTATGTAAATTGTGTAAATTTTCAGGATATTCTAAATCAACCTCTAGCACATAACCCTTGTCATTAGTCTCAGATATATTCATTATATCTAAATTTTGAATTTGTTGATTTGATAACCAAACAAAATCTTTTTCGGGCAGATATTGAGACATCGCATATCCGTAAAGATTAGTTGCATCAAAATACATAATATATTTAGATGGTTGTAATGGATCATAATTTGAAAGAAATAAATTGTTTGCTATAGATTTCCTACATACACAGGTACTGATTCCTCCTCTTACACTACCTTTAAAAAAATGTAACATATCTGGGTCTGTTATTAACTCCAATTCGACTCCAGTATATCTTAAACAAGCGTCAAAACTTAAACCTGGAAAAGTATAATAATGTGCAGGATCAAGTTTGTAAGTTTCCATACACGTTTTTCTAAAATTTTGAAAAACATCTGCCAAAAGTAATACATCAGATTTAAGATATAAATCGGAATATTCACCGATTGTTTTACATTCAAATAAATTCCAAACATTTTTAGCCCTCTCATATTCTTCATCAGTAATGTGTTCATCCGTGAGGTCATTATAAAAATTTTTTTTATCTGGTAACTCCGTTTCATTTAATTTGGCGATATTATCAATATATTTATAAGGGAAAACGCCTTTTTGACGGATATACTTAAATTTTTCCTTTTCATTAAAATATTTGAACACTTCTTTGCATTGTTCATCATTAAGGATGGAAGCTAAATTTGACAAAGAATATGGTAGGAACTGAAATGAATCAATAAACTTAAGATATAGAAATTTTGACTTGGTGAAACCAGTCTTTTTATCTAAATATTGATCTACTTCAATAGATTTTTGAAATGAAATGTATTTCTCTTTATTCTGGGCTATGACAAATAGTTGTTCATGATTTGGACATAAATTTTTTATAAACAGATGAGAATCATAATTACGCAAATTGTGTAAAACTACTGGAATGGAATTAGATAATTTATAATTTAAGTTGCATATAGAGTGTGACGGACCTCTATAGGAACCTGTTAAATGACAATGATCAGCAACCTTATCCGAAATTATAGGTTTATCACATATATGACAATCATTCGTATATTCAAAATGTAATTGTTCCAACACATTTAATTTTTTCATTGGTATTAACTTTTTCATATATTTATTGTAAATATTAAGAACGTCTCTTTCTAAGTAAGTTATAAAAATTTGTGCACAATTGGGACCCATATAATTTTGAAATTTGGAAATTGAATCATCAAATGAACACTTTATATAATAAGCAAACGAATATGGAATATGTTGACATTTTTTTTCAGAATATGGAGAACTTGGATCTACATCATTAATTTCATTATTTAAAGGCTTAAGAATGCATTCAAAATCTGCATATATAACAAATGGAACTTCAATTTGTTTTTGTATATTCTGAAATTTTAAAATATTTTCGGGAATAATATTTCCAAATCTATCTATTTTGGTTTCAGTTGAAGGTCGATTTATTCTTACAAAATCGCAATCATATGTGTTATGCCTGACTAATAATTCTTCAGTAGTAAAATATTGTAAACAACCGTTGCATAAAAATTTTTTCCCATGATGTTTAGATAATTGTTTTGAAATTAATCTAGATAAATCCGAAATATAACAGTAATGGAAATTTCCATTATCATCTCCAATTAATAATAAATTAAGGTGACGTTCTCGCTTATTTTTTGTATAATGTAAAGGTCCTATAATTTCGAATTGAGTTTTTAAATTATTCTTGATTTTTTCTAATCCATAAACATTAACCGAAATATTGTTTAAATTTTCAAATTTACTTGTGTCTTTTAAAGTTAAAGGAAAATTGATACCTTCAAAGTTTAAAATAGTGGTGAAATGTGGATACGACTCCACCTTTTCAATTGGTCCGTTAGGTGAATGAAGAGCTGCAACCACAGACCAGGCGAAACAACATTCATCATTGTTTTGAACGTTGACTACAGCATTTTTCAACTTGATCTCTGACGGTAGCGGTATATATGAAGAAGCTTTTAAAGGGTTGTACTTGTTGATGTTAAGCTCAACGTGTAATATTTTTATTAAAATCCATCCTGAAATTAAAGAAGAATAATTAACAACAAATTTATTTTTGGTGTAAGCTTAGTTACTAAATATTTAATAAAAAATAATTTACCCGAATCTTTTTCTGCCAGTTCATCAGCTTTCCTGTCAATAATTTTAATAATATCTTCTAGTTCTTGCGTTAATTCTGAACTATTACATAAAATCCGAAATGGGGTATTGAAAGACTTAACTTCATGACTTTCATTGGAAGGATTTAAGTAAAGACCAAATAACTCCATGTTGAGTTTGATGCAGGTGTGTCTTTGGATTTCATAACTGATTACCTCAATTATTTTTTGTTGTATTTCGGAGAAAAAATCATAAATGTTGATTTGGTATTGAGTCGATGATATTTTATATGAAATGATTCTTTCCTTAAATGCCGATTTTATTACAGACACATTTTCATCCCTAACCACCATTGAATTGGTTTTGTGTTTATTTGTTCTCAAATGACAGAACCATAATGACTTTTTTATAAATATTTTGCAGAATTGACAATATCTTCTTTCACCTAAAATTTAATAACTTCTTTATTAAATTTGCCTATAATTCATCAAATTAATAACTAATTATTAAATTGAAACAAAATTTCTATTTAAAATTAAACTTACAGCTTTTCTTCTTCTGTTCTAACTGGGGGCCATTGTTAGAGTGAATTATCTTCTTGTGGCGATTCAAATTGTCTTTTCGAGTAAAAATTTTGAAGCACTCTTCACATTTAAAATCCATTTTTCTAAAACGAATCTCTTATTGTGAAGCCCAAGTCGATTTTAACACACTGAAGGTAACACGGTCAGGTATGAATTTAAATGGTGGAAAAGAAGTAGGAGGGGAGTTAAGGAATGGGATGGAAAAAGCTAAGAGTAGCTTTATAAAGTTCTATCGCCCTTTCCCACATCTTCCTTTTCTCCTCAGCTGTTTTATTAGGATCGCAATTTAAAATAGAATCCAAAACAAATCCTAATGATCTTTGATAAGACAAATGTTTATTTTTAATTTTGAAATTTGATTTTGAATGAAAGCTTAGTTTCGGATAATCGTTTTCGAAGGGGATTGACACTTCCGTTTGTGTTAAAACAGAATTTTGAACTGTCTCTGTTTGTGTAGAAACAGAATTTAAAATTTCATCGAAATCTGGTGGCGAGTTTTCAAAAATTATTGGAGAATTTGGAAAATTTAATTCACAGTAGGTATTTTGGCCGCACGGAATTGAATTTTGACTAAAATTTTCATTTTTTTCAGATGGTTCACTTATTATTGGAAGAATTTCTTGGGAACCACCACCACTAGTAAACGATGCTCCCAAATCTTCACTACAATCTGAAATTTTGTAACTATCCCGTGAACCATCCTCCTCCCCCAAAACATCAACCCCCATATTTCCACTACTAGTCGATTCCGAAATTTTATTTTTTTTTTGATTAGTCGAAATTTTGAACAGAGATAGAGGAGAAAATGAAGAATTACCCGGTATTCCTCCAGAATTGTTTTCACTTTCAAAATTTCTAGTTTTCAACATTCCAAAAAAATTTTGTGATTTATTTGAACTCGAATCATTGTCACTGTCATTGTCACTTTTACTCTGATAATTTGTTAAATTTTTATTAATTTTGGGAATCCCCATTAGCTTTTTAAAATTGTCGATATTATCTAAATCTTGAGTTAATATGTCGGGAGTATTTGTAATGGGAGTGTCCGTTGTTACATCTAAATCTTGAGTTAAAAAATTTGGGGTTTCCGGCGTTAAAATATTATTAAAATCTAAATTTTGTGATAAAATTGAATTTTGAAAGTCAAAATCTGTCTCCGAAATATTCTCTAGTTCAGGCAAATATTCCAAATTTTCTAAAAATTTTATGTTCGTTTCTGAACAACTTTGGAGTAATTTGTTTTCTAAATTTTTTTCTTGCATCGTATTAATCATCACGTTAAAATTTTGGGTTCTCTGACTTAAATTTTGGTTGTCACTTTCATTTTCATTTTTCAAAAAAGCAGGCTGAATTATTATATTTGAAATTATATTAATTTTGTTCACCACTCCTAACTGTTCAGTGGAAGTTGAGGCAAAAGGAAAAGACATACCTTTAAAATTTGAGTACACTTGACAGCAACAAACTAAAACACACTAAAACAAACTAAAACAAACTAAAATTGGAGACTTTAAATTTAAAGCGTGGTAAACTCGACTTAAGCTTGCTATAAACTGATCCTCGACCGTTTTATATGAAAGCAGGACACGGTTTGTCCTCGTACGTATAGTGACCTCAATAAAGGTCAATGACCTCAATTCTGCGCGTCACACCCCGCGGAGCCCCCCTTCCCCTCCCCCTTCCCCCGCAAATTTTTTTCCCCGCCCCCTTCCCCCGCAAAGCCTCCTTCCCCTTTCCTCCCTTCCCCCCGCTGAGCCCCCCAGCTGAGTCCCTCTGCTGAGCTGCTTAGGGAGTTACGTCCCCTATAAGTCTCAGTGAGACGTCCTAAAATGTGCTGTAATTATAAAAACTCGAGAGGTTTGCGGGCGTATAAAACACAAAATTCTCTTCGGAGCATCTTACCTTAGGGTCCCCTATAACTCTCAGTGAGACGTCCTAAAATCTGCTGTAACTATAAAAACTCGAGAGGTTTGCGGGCCTATAAAAAACACAAGGTTTTTTCGGGGCATCTCGACTGGGGAGGGGTCCAGGGGGCGGGGCGGGGGGCCGAAGGCCCCCCGTCCCCTGGAAGGCAGCGCGGGCGGCCGAATTATAAAGGAGTATGAAGATAACTGTACCTAAATTTCCTATAATATTTTTCTTTCATATTTATAAACTTATTAATTTTAGATTTAAAACTCTCTAAAATAAGAAAGGATTAAGAATTTTTGAACAGGGTGGTTAATTTAAAATATTTTTTCAATCTATTATGAATAATCAAAACTCTTGTATTTAGTTGTTATGTTTGTTCGTTATTCTTATAAATAAAACATTTTTTTTCGAAATTGTTCAATTCTTTATTCCAATAAGATAAGAATAAATGGATAAATTAAATACAAACAATAATAATTTTAAAATAATAAAAATTAAATAATAATACATTTTAAAATAAATATTCTAGGATTATAATTTCTTCATTTTCACATTTATGAAGTGGTTTGCAATACATAAATATTAAATAATACATTCTAATCTAAATATTCTAGGACTACAGTTTCTTCATTTTCACATTTAATTACACATAGTTCATTGCGACAGATTGGACATGTTTTATTAATTAACATCCACATTCCTAAACAAGGGATGCAAAATCTGTGATTACAAGGTTCTGGTGACATCATTTTATTAGATAATATATCTTCAAGACATATAGGACATTCTTCGGTTTTATTTTCAATTATTTCATTAACAACTTTTTTTTTTACCCTTCGCGACTTCCTACCGTTTTTATATATTGCTTTTTTACCAGGCATTATATTGGCACCACTGGAACGTTTGCGTCCCAATCTAAATCAATATTTTTAACACTACTATTGCAAATTAAACAAACTTTGGGGGTAATAATTTGATACAACTGTCTTGAACACATATCGCAATGTAAATCATTGCTTAAGCGTTTTAATTTTCTCTTATTATGAGTATTTACATGTCTATGAGCCCCTGCCCTTTGATAAAATTGTATAATTTGATAGCATGCGTGACAAAGAGTTTTTTCTTGATTTTCCGTCACTACAAACACTACGATATAACTCTGAGTAATACAGAACACAACTTCTTTGGGATCAGTGTACTTATGTTTCACTAAACAAAATTTAGCACTAGCACTGTCTTCTTCATTATCTTCTTCAATATCGGAGTCACCAGAGTCAGCTTCAATTTGTTCGAAATTATTTATATCGTAGTTTAAACAATTTCTGAAGTTCTTCTGAAATTTTTCTTCGTTAAGATGTGTATTGTAATCCAATACTCCAATTAATTCATCTAGATCTGGATCTTCTTCTTCAATATTATTATCCATAAATTTTTGAATGAATTTTTTAATATTTACTTTGTAATATTTACTATTAAATATAAAATTATTTACTTATTATTTACTTATTATTTGTTGGTATTTAATTTATCATCTTTTGTTGCTCCACGTATCTATTTTATAAATTTACTGAAGTGAAAATTCATTGGTGGTAGGACTTTATATCGACTTCATGGTCAAATAAGGTTATCCACCTCAAGGTCAAACATAAGGTTAGATCTCCTACTATGATCGGATTCGATGAAAGGTTAGCCATGTTGTTAACTTTAAGATTAAACTCAAGGTGATGTATACGAGGCTTTTTGAAAAGTATAATGAGAGAACAAAAGAGGAGGAGGATGAAAAGTGTTGATGATACGAGGTTTTTTAATAAGTATAATGAGAGATTTGAAAAGTATAATGAGAGAAGAAAAGAGGAGGAGGAGGATGAAAAGTGTTGATGATTTACTCTTCTTACTCCTCCTCCTCCTCTTTCCTTCTCTCATATATCCACTACTAAGGGTTAATGAGAAAAATAAAGATACATAAAATAATACAAATCTTACTTGAATAAATTATTTAGTAAAGAATAAAATACAACAAAAACTTTTATAAGCAATAATACGATTTAAAAAAAAACAATACATTTTTTTAACGAATACAAATTTAAGCTTTTATTGTTCTTCGTTTAATGACAACTGCAACCTGCAGATAAAAGTGAAAAATGCTTACAAGGTAATTTGTCAAAACAAAATGTGCAATTAAGAGAGTTAATGTGCAATGGTGACCAATTTTTTAACCAACTTCTAAAAGAAAAGCAATTCATCGACTATGTATTTTTTTGATGTATGAACATCGATTACTCCGGAACGGCATCGATTTGAATGAAAGTTTTTACGTTACGAAAAAGAAGTTGCTGTCATGGTTCCATATTTTTTGGATGAAATTAGTGCAGTAAATCCAAGATGTCGCTGACAATACGGCGGCCAAAAAAAATAATTTTGTCTAATTTTCTCCAAATTGGTACGGGGGAATTTCCGGAGTCGTACACAACGAAACTGAAATTATTCTTAAAAAATTCAATATGGCGGATCCAATATGGCGGACAAAAATTTTAATTTTGTCCGATATTCTCCAAAATTGGCATGGGGGAGTTTTCGGGATTATATATAACGAATCTAAAATTATTTTTAAAAATTTCAATACGGCGGACGAAAAAATCAGTTTTGTCCGACTTTTTCCAAAATTGGTATGGAGGAGTTTTTGGAGTCGCATTTAACGAATCTGATATTATTTCTTAAAAATTCAATATGGCGTATCCAATATGGCGGATAAAAATTAATTTTGTCCGATTTTTTTTAAACTTGATATGGGGAACTTTTTGTGATCGCACATTGCGAATCTAAAATTATTTAAAAAAAATAAATATATGGCGGATTAAAGATTCTACATTTCTCGATTTAGTCTAAAATCAATATTGGAGGATTTTGTGTGTTAATTACGAATTTAAAATATTTTTTGAAAAACTCAATCTGGCGGATTCAATATGGTGTCCTAAAAATTTTACATTTTTCGATTTTCTCCGAAACTGATATAGAGGGTTCTTAAGGGAGTAAATTGTGAATTTAAAAGTATTCTTTCAGGATTTAATATGGCTGACTAAAATTTTTACATTTTTCGATTTTGTTCAAAGGTGGTAATGAATTGTTTTTAAGGATGAAAATAACGAATATAAAATTATTTTAAGCAAATCTAATATGTCAGATACAATATGACATTCTAGAAATTTTAAATTTGGCGCTAGGGGGCTTTGAGGGGTTTAGATTTAAATTAGATTAGATTAAGACGTTAAAATTACTTATTTGAAATTCAGTATGGCGGATCCAATATGGTGGGCTGAAAATTTTATCTTTTTCGTATTTTTTCAGATTTGGTATTAGGTGGTTTACGTCTCAAGTTCTTTAAATATCGATATTGAAAAATTTTGGGGTCTATATTTCCAATCTAAAATTAATTTGAAATTTAAGATAGTGAATTTACAATGACAGACTAAATATTTGTTTGACACAATTTCACTGATATTTGGAGAACTCTAAGAATAATAGAATTTTTACTGGTTCATTTTAGGATAATTTACAACTTTAGGTATTTTTTGCCACCTTGGAGTCATTGCGAGAAACACTAATCTCTATTAGTACTTAACTCAAATAATTATGAATTCCAAACTAAAAATCGAAAAATAAAATTTTTATAAAAAAATTGAACCGATTTCTAAAAGTGCTCTCAAAAGTGCAAAATAACTATAAGTTTCTATATAAAATTGAAATTTTTTAATTCGGCGCAAAATTATTTCTAAATGAAATAAATAACTACTAATATATGCAAAATATGGTAAGAAAGCAATTACAAATAAAATAGTTTTAATCTGTTTGGTGTATTGGTTTTGTATTAGTTTGGCATCGACATCAAAAATTTCAATTTCATATAAAAATTTATAGTTATTTTTCACTCGTTGGCGTACTTTTAGAAGTCGGTATATTTCAAATTAGTTGAAATTTTCGCTAGTGTAAATCATAGGGAACTATGCGTATTATATGTGCTTTCCACGTCACTATTGTTACAAAACATTTCTAAAATCTACCTCTTTTCTACTTACACTACAAAAGTATGTAAAATATTTAGCCTCTGGTGTAATAAACATCTCTCGTTATACTCAAAAATTCGTTACTTAGTAGGCAAGATTCACACACTTGTTTTATCGTTAATAAGTAACAAATATACATACAAAATTGTAGACACGTTCAATTTTTTTTTAGCTTTATCCCGAACGTTTGCCAAAAGGATCCTTTCTTTTGATTTTCCATCTCTTTCATTTTTATTAACTCCTATTTTTTCTTTTTAATTCAAGATTCTTTGTAGTTATGACATCCATTTTTAAAGTAATATAACTCTTAAGAAATATTATTTAACTGAGATCGAAGAGAGATGATTTAAGTTACGAGACAACTTGAAACTAACCACTTTTAACCGTATGTAACTCACTGATAAATGACAATACAATTAATGATCTTTATAGCAGAGAGAATAACGTTCAAATGACGAAATCAGTATTGAAAAATAATATAAACAGCGGTCGCTAGGAAAGAACTGTTTACTCCTTAACGTTTTTTGGTTACCTTTTTCCTAGAAGCTATGCGTGGAAACTAAACATAGCGACATGTCATTGAAGAACGCCCAATAAACAGTTTACAGTATTGTATGTTGTCTAATAATTATTTGTTCATCATTTCTATCCTAAAAAATATATTTCAGAAAATTAGTTACGTCATTTATTGCTGTTTTCAATCAAGCACAGAATTTTTCAATAAATAGTCAGACTGTTCCAGTTTAGCCAGATTTATTCGTTATTTCAAGCATTTCACATTATATAAATGAAGTCACAATAGCAAATCAGTCATTTTCAGGAGCTATATAAGTTATATAAAAAACAGAAATTTACAGAATTCAATTATCCATCGAATATCCTCATGAAATGTTCTAAAAACTAAAGGCACACTTCTATATATAAAAGTTTGCGAAAATATAGGGTAAAGTAAAGGTATCATATGAATTTAAGACTCCTAGAATAATCGTCTTTAAGTATATGAGATAAAATAATTATTTTTTATATGCAGTACCCATTGCAGTAATGTGAAAAATCGGAATTTAATGTCACTGTATTCAAAAGATTCATCTTAAAATCGCTTCATAAAAAAGTTGTGAACCTTTTGAACTGTTAATAATATTCTGGTACCTTTTAAAATGAGCTTTTTAAGTTGGCTAAGCAAGCATCAGTACCTTGAATTTTTAAAATCAGAGGGAATTACTCATTTGAGAAATCAAATGAAGAGTACTGTTTTCTCTGGTTATAAAAGGGTTAAAGAGTTTTTTACACTTTTATCATTTGCTGCTAAAAATACGCTTGTATTAGTGTCTTATTATTTGTTGTTTAGTATATAAAAATTAGTTTAAATATAGAAAGCATAACGGAGAAATATTTCGATTATCCTCTTAATTTGATGAGAAAAATAGCCGCTTTTTTTTCGCAACATAAAATATACATATCAGCTAAAATTTATACAAATGTATAATTTTCAAACACGGAAAACTTGGCTGTTGAGCAAGTTATTCACTATTTAGCCCCTTAGAATAATCTCTCACTTTTTGTCATTAAGTCTTGGTTTTCTAACTTTGTAATGGGACTAGATCAATATATCTACTATATCAAAAAATTCAATATTTTAGCCAGGATATTCTACAAACCAAGCGGTAATTGGTTTATCAGATGGCACAATAATGTTTGTAAAATATTGACCACATTAAAGATTGTTGATATAAAATGTAATGTTAGAAATTATTTTTACTGCGTTATCTGGAGCATATCTTGCCCTTTCGGATAAACGCTTAATAATGACTCAAAACTTTTGTAGTTCTAATAGTATAAATTTATATTAAATATAAGAGAAAAGTGAACACCCGTCAATTGTAATGGCATTTCAGTAAATTTTTGTGTGCCTTTTTATTTGACAAAAAAAAACAAAATTTGAACCAACATGAATTCATTAGTTTTTTCTTTTAAAAATACTTGCATATATAATATTGGAAATAAAGAGTAATTTTTAAGCAGTCCGTTTCTAAAGATTTATTTTCATTATTTTTACATATATCGTAATTTCGTCAACTTAAGTTTGTTCGAAGATGGGTGAGAGGAATTTAAACACCGTGATGAATTATCAAAAATGGCTTCATGAAAATCAAACACAAAGAGTAAAAGGGATAAAGCGTAGCCGAAACACTTGGAGCTTTTCCTTTACCAATATAATTGCAAATCAATAGTTTGTGAAATATGAAGCGGCTTCTGGGCTTTTGTAATACCACCGTTATGTGGTGCTATTTCTCACTACTAAATACCAATGTACCGACTTTAGTGCTGCAGAGAATGAAAAGTGAAACACAATAGTCTTTAGTGACGATTCAGATTTTGTTTATCCTTGCGATGATCAGAATTAGCAGATAGAAGCATGTCCATGGTACTATTGAAGTCGTAATATGTGGAGCTATTACATATAGAAATAAGTTACTTCTTCTTTTCAGCATTATATGCTTATAATAACACTATCTTAGGATTCCATCAATTTCAGTTTTTCAACAAGATTTTGCTAGAACACATGCATTAAAAATAATATTGGTGTACTTTGGAAGTGCTCCAATCAGTCTCCTCATCTATAACTGACGGAATATGTGCCATTTTAAATGATATGCCATTGTCTCACTCCTGTTCATTATTCACGTAATCAGTAAGAATCGTGATTAATGGTAAATCACACAACCGTCCCTATCAAGTATTCTGTAAGTCATGTCCTTCCGGAAAGGAATAATCATTTTAAGAATAAAATTACATTGTTGAAATAACCCGTCCATTTACACGATACTTATAAATTGGCACATTTTCAGTTCGATTAAAATTTTCTCCTTTCTTACTTTTCTTACAAAACGGTGAAAATATTTTGAAGGACTTAAATGACCTTCTCATTAAAATATTATTCCAGAAACTGTATTACTATAACCAGAGTTATTGTAGCCATAATGGTGAGAAGATAAACTTCTGCATATTGTAGATTTTTTTATTTAGCTAATTTCGCCAATTGATATGAATACATCATTGTTTCGTAAAGGCACTTTTTTATTTCACATTGTTTATATATCTGATTAATAACATTTTCTTTAAAATGATGTAAAATACAAACCAATTTTTTAAGTTTAAAGGCTTATAAATCTTATACTTTCATATATTATATTTTTATTAGGAGGCAAAAGCTAAAAATACTTCGTTGCTTTATATACTAGGGATAAAAAAGTGCTAAAATGAAAAGTGGTGCAAAGTAGGGCAAGTCGATAACTCAAAAAGTACTTAAAATGCGACGACAAAAACTTAATTGTATTTTTATAAAACATTTTACTTGAGAAGATTAAAGACTATCTTTTTTATATTTGAAAGTGTTTTTATGAAAAGGACACTTTTTCTTAATTTTTTTTATCGTTATAAGGATATTTCTGTTAACAAAATTTAAGGTTTTATGACATACAATAAGCCAGAGATAAAAATGAAATATTAATACTTGCAAACTTCTTATTTAGGTAGCATTAGGCAAGAGATACATACAAGTGAATGATGAAGAATTTGATACCACAATAATAATAATAATAATGATTACTTGGCAACTTTTTAAGAAATCGAACTTTGAACACGCCTCAGAAATGTTCACGCATATAATATTGTATGGACACAGCCCAAAAAAAGATAATTTAAATTTTCATAACTCTCTTAGTATTTTTTTCTACATAAAGATATATACATTAAATTCAGTTAGAATGAGTTACATGGAGTAAAAAAATAGTAGTAATTAGGAAAAGTTTAATCAGAATGAGGGAAATACCTTGGATATAAGCTATTAAATATAGCAATAGTGTTAAAAATCTCACATAGATATGGATCTCCAAAAACCATAATAAAAATCCTTTATAACTTGATCAAGATATAGTTGAGGAAATGCATTGTCTATATTTGTTGTTACAATTACACTGGCGAGTTTATCACGGTTCTCTGCTATTTTAAATAGCTGTTCATCATTGTGTATTCCTGTCCACATTTGGATGTTCCTAAGCTTCCTTCCACTACCTCTACGGCTCTCGAACTTAGCCTTCATAATCAGTTGCAGAATTCTATAGGGATCCATATCAGAGCTCGTTAGTCTGTTTTCAGCCTTAAAATAATAATAAAACTTTCAGTAAACCTAGTGTTGAGATACCTAATTTTTTGTAACCATTACTTTACAACTTTAAATCATTGTGGATTGTACAATGAAGTGAAACTTGATGCTTCAATAGACACAATCTTTATATAAGCTCGTAAACTTAAGACAACACACTAAGTTTATACTTTTAACGATTACAGATTTAACCTAAACGCAACGCCGTACAAATCAAACAGAAATAAAGAGAATGCAAGTCTAACAATTACATTATAACTAGTTAAGAATTTTCCATCATGGAGACAGTAAAAAAACATTTCAAAAATGGGATATCATTTTGAGAAAATAATTTTACCATCTATATAATAACCTATTAGGTAACTTATAACATATTAAGAACCATGTTGCTTAAGCTAAACTTCTGGTTTTAATTTGCTACTACTTAAAGTAATACATGTTTGATATCCATAGACCATAATGATATATTTTCATAAGTACTTGGAACCAAAATTATTCAACACGTTTTAATTTAATTTTAATAAAATCATAATTAATTAATTTTTTGCCATAAGTAAATAGTTTACAGCCACAATGTATGGAGAGGGGAAAATGTATTTTTTTTTAAATGCTCCAAACCGTCTTCTTGATATTGCCTTCTAACACTTTAAAATCCTTACTCTTTATATAATATTATAAAAGCTAGTAATAGTACCTCCACCACAGCGGCGCTCAAAACGGGAATGTAGTCAATACCTACAAATAGATATGCAGAGTATTTCCCAAAATTACGCCGTAAATAGAAAAAATTGTTGATTATATTACGGATTTGCATTTTATTCAATACCGTTCTTTCAGTTGCCAACCGTTACTATAATCAACTCGAGTAATTTTGTGGGCTCTTTCTGACGATGTTAGAAACAAGTAAAAAAAAATAATTAGTACATTTTTTTACTGCTGTCATTTTGTATTTTTAAGATATATATATATATATATATATATATATATATATATATATATATATATATATATATATTATACGAAATAACTTTACAGAATTTGAGTACAGGAATTTATTTCATGATAACCGAAATCTCAGTAGGTTGATTCGCATTTTAAATACACACCTCAGTTGAATAATATACCTAAATCACTCCTAAAATAAATAGAATCTTGGGAAATGAAATAGGCTTGAACTAATAAAGACTACATCAAGTTTATTCAAACACCGGGACCTGTTTCCGAACGATCTAAATCTTTGTGTAAGAACTTAAAGCAAAGCGGTGAAATTTCAAAATAGTATGTAAATGCACCGTGCAAGACGTAGCTCAAGATAATGGACCCCTTAAATCGAAGCTTTGCTGGTCCAGATTCGAGAATAAACATTTGAAATTTACATCTCGTATTTACATAATTCCTTACCCCAGTTTGGTTAGGTGGAATATCGGTATAATAATTAAAATTAACGTCGCGTTCCTTGAGTTCAAATCTGAATATATTTTTTTGGCCTAAAATAAAGGGATGACGACTTGACATTTATTAAATCTCAGTAAATAATAAATTTGCTGTTAACTAAATTTCTGGCAGATGAATATAAATTTTTGTCTCTTTAAAGTTATTAGAAACTGTCATAAGTTAAATTTGATACATAATAATTATAATTAGACCTTTATGTATTCTTACTTGAGTCACGTTCAGTCAGAGATTCAACAATATTACTAATATACAGATTTTGCATAAAGTTTTTGGTAAATCACACGGAACGAGGAATTTTAACGGTTAATACCGTATTACCAATCTATCAGCAAGAAAATTTGCTATGTTTGAAATTCTTTGCATTTGATAAGACTCGGTATCTAAATGGGTCACTGTTTGTACATAATACAAACATTAATAACGTTGATCCCATAATTGAGAACAGTGTACATATCTACATATAAAACAACCGAATATTATTTTAGGTTTCATCAAAACTACGACGAACATTAAACCACTTATTTCTAGCCTGTATATACTCGTATCCTAATGACAGTTACATTAATTATTTTTAATTGGTAAAGTGCGTATCGGGTACATATCATATTAGGGTTCTGTAGCAGTTATTGGCTTTGTTAGTTTTTTCTACAATTTCATTTCATGTTTCTCTTTGAGTTAATTGAAGGCACGTGCCTGGAAAATTTTATCACAAAAGAAATTTGATCGACGGTCATATTAAAATATCGGAGATTAAATTTTAAACAATCTGTCAGTAGTGAACATAACCCGATTCTCTCAATCCCCCCACTCCTCGACCTTGACCTTGACCTTGCTTCACCCCTCTTTGGCCCCGCCCACATGTCCTTGTCATTGACCTTGAAAATGCACGTGTGCTTTGGCCTTGGCCTTGTGTTCAAGGTTGTGTGTGTGACCTTGACCTTGACCTTGGTCGAGACGACCTTGACTTTGTTGAAGGTCATCTTGGGTGTGTGACCTTGAAGTAGTTATTTGTGCATTGTAATAGTGTGGGATGATCTTGAAATGATTTTGACCTTGCAAATTGTTCTATAAATTGTGTGAGTCTACTTGCATTCATTCAGTGTGAAATGTCAGATACGGAACTATCTAAAGAAAAAATTATAGAGCAAGTCGGCAGAGTAATTTGTTTATATCAGAGTAATTTAAAAAGTTTGTGTGATTTTGAAGAGAAGGATCTAGCATTTTTTCCTCTCGAATATTTAAAAACTTGCGTTGATACGCTGAGTTTACGGCAAATTTGGGATAAGCTGCCAGCGTCATATCGGTGTAACAAGGAACTACAGTTAAGCTTACCCTGTTACATTCACTATGAACAAATATATCGTCATCATATAGATGGGCCACCACCAGCAATAAAAAAGTGTCGTGAATGTAAAAATGAGTGAATAATATGAATAGTGCTTTGCAAGAGACAGTAAAAAAATTGGGCGATGAGTTCACTGAAACGGCTAGTAATTATTTCAATGATGCAATGAAAAGTCGAGCAGAATGGGCGTCGCGCTATTGTGATTTGGCTTATGAATATGAAAAGGCTGCGAATGCATGTCGTAAATATTGCAGCAAAACAATAAATTTACAAGACTTTGTTCGTGAGATAAAAAAGTTGGGGTTTAGTGACTGTTTGGAAAAACTGATTAGGTTCATTGCAGATCCGGTTGTGTTAGATGAAATTAGAGTGTAGGACTTAAGTTTAACGTAGTAGTAGTTAATATGGAAAGTTTAGTGCGAGAAATGTACGAGGAATTTCTAATTTCTGCAGCCTGTTCGGAATTTTACGCATATGAAATGCAAGATTCGGAGGCTCAGGACTTTAGTGTATTTTTTAAGTATATGGACCATGCCGAAGTGTGTCTTTTAGCTAGTATAGTTTGTAAGAATTTTCTTAGAAATAAAAACAAACACTTATTATTGAACAAATTAAGGAAATTAGGTTTAGGTGATAATGTTAAACGCATAGAAGAATTGCAGAAAAAAAATCAATGAATAAAGTACATAAAATGTAGTTATTTGTTTCATTATATTTTGTCCTTGAAGTTATCCTTATACCAATTTAAATGTGTGACGTCATTTGACCTTGAATACTCCTCCCACTATTTCTATCGTTAAGCTACCCCCACCATTGTTACAATTCGACCTTGAAACCTCGCTATAAAGGTTCGTGGGAGAAGAAGTGACTTCAAACAGTCGCAGATATCAGTGGCATAAACATCAAATATTGTGTTCGTGTAGTGTTCTGAAAGTGCTTTTATATTCACGGTAATTTTTGGATTTATATACCATTTTTTCAATAATGAGTATTGCAAAAGAAACTCTAGATGAAATTAATGAAATGTTTAGCAAAGATTTCGAGGTTTTAGAGAAAAAAAAGGTTACCGAAATGATTGTAGGCAAAGTGTATAAAATTGTAAAGATGGTTTCAATGACTACACGATTTGGTAAAACTCTTTTAGTGGCTTTACACGATGACGGTGATAATAGCACATTTGAGACTTTTTTACCAAAACGTGTGGCCGAAACACTACCTGACGATATTGTAGATATTATGAGTAAAACTAAAGATAAATACACTCTAACTTATTTGGGACAGGGCACTAGAGTTTTTGGAAACAATACTCGAACATTATTACGTTTTGGCTCATTGGAGTAAATTGTATGTAAATTGCTTGAAAAAAAGGATGTAATTAAATTTAAAATATAGTTGCACATGTCAGAATACTTACGCGTGTTCATTATTTCTGTTAAAGATGTCTGCTGATGCGACGACGACGACGACGACGACCGCCAACGAATGTGTAGATAGATACATATTTTGGTTGGGGAGAGAATTAAGAAATAGGGCTCACGATATGTTAGATAGCGTAAATGATTGGTCGCATATTGATGTAACCAAAGATCAATATAAGAACGAGATCAGGGATACAATCAATTTTATGGCTGGGGCACACTTGTGCGACAAATTTTTATATGGTTCCATAGACATGGATACATTTTGTGCTGAAATGGTTGAAGAAGAATTAAAAGAATACCTCGTCAATATTCCACATTTACCAGGTGAGCTTGCTGCAAAATATGAATTGGTTTCTGCAACAGCAACAGCCCAAGACGTTGACGATCGAAATAGTGTCGGATGGGATAGAATTTTGAGCAACGAAAACGAAGACATGGAAAACTAATTTTTTATAATTTTTGTATTTGTGCAATTAAATAACTGTAAATAAATATCTATTACAATCACAGTTTTATTTTATTTCTTTTATAAACATACCAACCCAGTAGATCATAGTCAGTGTTTCTTTTTCTCAGATGAAATATTTAATATAAGTAGGGCAAATAAAAATAAAATAGTTTAGTAAAGATTGAAAATGAGTCGAGGAAACAACACAATTGATAAATTTGGTCGTCAGAAATATAATGAAAAATATCATATATTATCTGGGCCACAAGGGATTGGTTTTAAACTTACAGCGGATGGGCAGTATGATATGGGTGGAAAAATCATAACCAACTTAGGCGAACCTAAAGATGATGACGATGCTGTGACAAAACACTTTGTTAATAGAAAGTTTTACAATTTTGCAGCTGTAATATGTGACATATTTAACAAGGATGTCCTCCCCATGATATACAAAAATAATAGTGAGCTTAAAACAAAAATTGAAGTTATGCAGAAAATACTCTATCATCAGCCTTTAAATGACTCATTAAGCGCACTGTCGTACGACTCGACTTCAAAAAAAATCTAAAAAAAGCAGGTTAAAGAATAGGAGAACGCACTCCGAGTGGCATAGCCTTGAAGATAACGTCGTAGTCGTCGGTGAATTGGACCTTCCCTCCAAGAATATTGAAATGTTATTTATGTGTATGATGTTTTATTGTCATTGTTTTTAATAATGAAGATTGAAATAAAAAACTTTATTTTACAATATATTGTTTATTTATTTTACATTTTAAATAAAAAATATAGTCATACAATATGTTATTTAAACAATATTAGCTTTATCTATCCAAGAGTTGAAGTGGTTGGGAAATCCTAGCCATTTGACAAATAATTGTTCGATGTGATTTTTCTTGCGTTGTCTAAGGACCTTTTCTACTAGATAAACGTCAGGACTGCTTGTTTTTTGTAGTTCTGATTCGTAAAAACACCCTCTTATAGGCTGACCTTCTAACGATTCCAACAAGTAAGTAGGTGGATTTGTAACGTTAACTTTTACAACTTTAAACAATTCGGTTGACCAAGAGGGCGTATATCCTTTCTCGAATAAGCTTTTGTACTTGCTAATACGCACAATGTCACCCATGGAAAACTTAAATTTTTTAGGTACAATTTTTAAATAATCATATGCTTTAATATGTGTTTTTTCTTGCACGTCTGCAGGCTTCATTCCAATGGTGCGATGTTTCGAATGGTTATAGGTTTTTGTTACTGCCGATAATATATGTATCCATTTGTAAGATCCTCTTGTCGAGAATTGTTTATATAAATTATTTTTTAAAGTCCTTATGACTCGCTCAACAATTGCAGCTTTCTTTGTGCTGTAAGTGGAATAATGATTTATATTATATTTTTTCATCAGGGCTTGAAAGTTTGTATTATAGAACTCCTTTCCTTGATCACTTTGCAGATTTGTTGGTGTATATGATGCCTCTTCAATGATGCTTTTCATCGCATTAGTAACTTCTATACCAGTCTTGTTTTTTATGGCTTTGGTATAGACAAATTTCGAGTAACAATTTATACAGACCAAAATATAACGATAACCATCGTTTTCATCAGCATACTGTTGCATTTCAGCCAAATCAATTTGCCACAAATCTCTGTATCCTTTTATTATCGTGCGCCGTCTTACAAAATTTTTTCTAGCCGTTCTATGTAGTTCATTAACAATCTTGATTTTTTCTAGACTGGGCTCCATATTATTAATAATACTAAAGGTTTCAGATCGAAGGAAGAACTGAATAATATCATTAAATATTGAGCTTAATATATTATATCTTCTTCTCGTAATTCCTCTATGATTGACATAATTTCATTTTCGTGTCCAGTGTGACCGGCCATTTTGGAACTCCACAACAAGCGTAAACGATCCACCAACTCTTTAGCTTTGTTCCAGTAGACATATTGAAATTTTTTCGAAGATAATTTCTTTTTTGTGGGTAACTGTAGTTTTTCCGAGAGATTTTTTCTTGTAATAGTACCACCTAATTTTGTGCCCATTATCAGAGGTTTAATAATTCGTAAATATTTGTTCCATCTGGTCTCCCGTAAACCATCACTTTTTTTAAAATTGTTGTAGACAGCACTCGTTGATTCCAAAATTTCCTTGTACGTTGAAAGTACATTATCACTTAATTGTTGTTGTTCCTTGCCTACACTTGGGGGTGTTTTAAGAAATAACAAATCATAAAGTGCCGGTGATCCACCATATTCTGCAATATTTTTCCCTTTTTTGTATAAGACAATATTTCCATTTCGAAAACGCACCTCTAAATTACCAATAAAATTTTTGTTATGATCTGTTTTTGAACCAAAACGTACACCATATACAGTATCGTATAGAGATGGTTTCAAACGTAATCCTTTCAGGTGTGCGTTTAAAGTATCGGAAGTTGTGGTGTCAGCGGATGCGAGAGATGTATTAGTTGATGTCGAGGGTGTATCAAACACCGATTGGCTAATATCTTCTTTTGAAATGCGATGCTGCTGCTGCTGCTGCTGCTGCTGAATAGGTGTGGAGGTTTGAAAGGAATGTGTAGGTTGGGGAAAACCTGATATTTGAGTCGACTGCACTGATGTACTGAGACTATGTGGCTTTGTAACTGGATAATGTTGTTGCTGTTGTTGTTGCTGCTGCTGCTGCTGCTGCTGACGTTGCTTAACCACATCAGATATAGTTGTCAACGGCTTAGAAATGGGTTCGTAAAACTTTTCCAATTCCACAACATTAAACTCTTTAGCCGCTTTAATTTGTTTAAATTTTTTTCTGACGGCATTGGTAGCTTCCACTAGTTTACGTTTTAAGTCGATCGCGTTATTCATGATGTTAACAAAGGACGTTTCAACAATCAAATGAGCGTTTTCTCTTATTATTACAGTAATATATGGCTATCAAATCCTTTGCGGTATCTTCCCGATTTCACATCACTGTCTTTATCAATTACTAAAAATCCATACTTATTATCCCAACATTTTGAGCACATTTCTTGAAATTGAGTAAAAGTTAGATCCGGTGAAACGTGGTCGGAAAATATGTGTTTCATATTCAACTCATCTTGTTTAAACATAATAATAAAATTGGCGTTGTCTCGCACAAGCTGTTTAGGCACTCGCGAATATGTTTGCGCTAGGTAAAAGGAGTCGATATTTTTATGACGTCCCATGCTAAAGTACGATCTTATAACATCTTGTTTTTCACATATAACATCATCAAAGATAAATATAGAGTTTGGTTTTGCATCGGACGGTTCCACAATATTACTGGAATCACTAAAGGCATAGTAGCCTAAACCTTTGATGGGCGCTAAAATTTTCCTTAAATACTCATATTTCGGTTGATACAGAGATTTCGAGTAAATATAGACATTTTCGAAACGTAGCCCAAGGGGGTGTGTAAGCAGCGAAATCATGACATTAGTTTTTCCACAATTGGATGGACCAATTAACAGGCCGCGAATAGAGGAAGGAAGTAAAGGACCGTGTCTCTTCATTATCTTCTTTTCAAATCCAAGTCCGACTTTTTCATCGAGATTGTCAATAGGAAGTTTTTGTTTAAGATCGATAACGCGCATCTTAGGAAAATTTGATATTTTATAGGCAATTTTTCACAAAAACTGTCATTCAGATGCCGAGCGTCAAACGAAGTGGACGGTCTCACGTTTCCAACAAAACTGGATACGGTATTGTGAATTCGTTAATAAATAAATTACCATTCGAGGTACACATTCCTGGTTATCAATATTGCGGACCCGGAACAAAAGTAATAAAACGTGTGACAAGAGGTGATCCAGGCATTAATCCTTTGGATGCCGCATGCAAAAAACACGATTTAGCCTATTTACATAATAAAGACAACATAAGTGCGAGACATCGAGCGGATTACGAGCTCGAACAAAGTGCTTGGAATAGAGTAAAATCGAAAGATTCCAGTTTAGGTGAAAAAACAGCAGCTTGGTTAGTTACAAACATTATGAAAGGAAAACAACGTTTTGGTATGGGTGTACCATCATCATTATCAACAAAAAAAACATCTAGTAAAGGCACGCGTCATACAAAAAGGAAAGGTGTTAATAAAAATCGACATGTTCGGAAAGCCAGTTTCGGAACAGCTATTCGACAAGCAGTTCGAAGGGAATTATTAAAAGCCGGAAGTAAAAATGTGTTGGAAAAAAATGTCATGAATGCATCTAAAATAGCTCTGTCGGCAGCACGTAGATCGGTAAAAGCGGCAGGTGGCAAAAGGAAGGTTCGTACACCGAGAATAATACCGATTCCTAAAACTGGTGGAATATTACCATTAATACCAATTTTTGCCGGGTTATCGGCTTTGGGTTCATTAGCCGGCGGGGCAGCGGGAATTGTGCGCGCCATAAAAGCAGTAAAAAAAAGCAGCGAAGATAAAACCGGTGCCGGCCTGTATTTAAAATCGAAAGGAAATGGTTTGTTTCTAAAGCCATATCGTAAAGGTATGGGATTATTTTTAAATCGTAGATCAAAAAACTAATTGAATCCCTACCTCGAAGACCACTATCTAACATCGATATAGAAAAATATGCCAAAAAGAAAAGAATAGGACACTTTCGAGGCGTTTATATGAGGGATTTATTACCTAGACAAGGTCCTCGACGTTACGAAGCAGCAATAGTGAATTTGGATAGTACGCGTGGTGCAGGGACTCATTGGGTAGCTTATAGAAAAAATAATTCTAAAGTAACATATTATGACAGCTTCGGCGATTTACCCCCACCGATCGAATTGGTACGATATCTACAAACGGGATCGGAACCATCAAAAATTATTTACTATACATACGATCGTCAGCAGGATTTTGGAACAGTCTGGTGTGGACATTTGTGCTTAAAGTTTCTTGTCGAATCATCAGCGTAAAAGATGTCATCATCATCATCGTCACCATTAACACCGCAAATGGATCGCAATAACTATACTAAAATGTTGCAATCACTGAAAGCATTTCATCTAGCCGGTGGATTAAGGAAAATGACCGTGAAACAGTTAGAAAACATGCCCAAGGAAGTAATGATTGCATTAGCCCCAAATGAAATTCCATTCGCTTGGGAAAAGTTGCCGGAGCATCTTAAAAGCGATATCGATATATTAAAATATCAGTGCGGTTGCAAACATTATTTCAGCAGCAGCAGCAGCAATTTAAACGAGGTTATGACTGATGAGGATCTTACGGCTAGAAAAATATTTTGTTGTTATTGCAAAATCAGCGATGTGCGCATAAAAGCAGAAAATAGCATAAAAACATCACTATCTAATGCAGTGAGAAAAGGTGTGACGATGAATCTTTTTAAATGTTGCCGCTAAGAATAAAACCGAGATGTGTGATGTTTTAATGGTTAGTCATGTCTTATACGTTCACACTAACAGGACACTCGAGCGTCTTAAGCGCCGATTTTTATCCACCAGTCGAATTAAATAGAGAAAACAAATATGGTCTGGCATTGCTGGGATTTTACACATACAATTCAATTTTTAATGTGGACGAAAGCAACAATAAGTTTGCCTACATGAAGGAGGGTTACACCACCGAGCCGATACAATTGCAGATTCCACCTGGGGCCTATGAAATAGATGAGATAGGTAAAGCTATGTTGGAGGCTTTGAGGATTTCAACTGAAGAAAAGAACGATGGAATCTTTTACTTGGTTGCTAATAATAATACGTTGAAATGTGAACTGAAATCCCAATATACTATAGATTTCCGGGGAGAGGCGAGTATCGGTAAAATGTTAGGATTTAATCATACAGTGTTAAAAAGAGACAAAAAGCACGAATCAACCGAGATGGTGGAAATAATGAAAGTACGCATCATACGCGTAGATTGTAATATAATTTCCGGAGCATATATGAATTCGGTGGAAGGTCATACCTTGTTCGAATTCGATATCGACGTGGAGCCCGGTTACAAAATCAGTAAAGAACCACAAAATAATATTTATATGCCGTTAATGCCGGCAGGACGTCAGTTTATCGACAACATTACTCTTCGCATCTTGGACGATAGCGGTGATCTAATCAATTTTCAAGGCGAGAAAATAATCGTGAAATTGGAACTGAAGAAACTTTCATAGAAATGGGTTTTTGCTTCAATCGTCAATTGTGTGTGCTGTCGACTAAGATGGGGGAACCGCCGAAACATAATAAAAGTAAAAGAAGAGTTAACGTCAAGGTTAGTCGTCGTCCAGACGTTAGATCACAAACATCTCAACAGTTATCTGCCGAAGACTATAAATTTTTAAAATCAATCGGTCTTAAAGTGCGAAAATGATTTCCACCACCAGCGATAAAATAGAGGTTTTCTCCGAGCCCATCTTGGACAATTCCATTATTAGTCTAGAAGAGCATACGTATAAACCATACGGATCTCCATCATTCAACAATTCGGATGAAGTCCGTATCCCCATTAATTTTCAAGATATTATACTGGATATCGCCGAAAGTTACATATATATCGAAGGAAAATTTAAACCCATAGACGCAACGAAAAGATGTTTTTTATCAAATAATGCCCTCGCATTTTTGTTCGATGAAATTCGCTACGAGATGGGAGGTGAACAGGTCGCCGTGGTTCGTAAACCTGGAGTTACGACGACATTAAAAACCATGGTTTCATTCGGAAGTTTGCAACAAAGATCTCTCATGACGTGCGGATGGGGTCTCGACGAAGCAAACCAAGATATCGTAGACACGGCAAGTAACGTATTCTCCGGGAAATTACCCTTAAAATATCTTATGGGATTCGCCGAAGATTACGCAAAAGGTGTTTTCAACGTAAAACAAGAGCTTATTATGATTATAGCTCGCACTTTTACCAATTGTTACGTCGGCGAAGTAGAGGCAGAAATTAGTATCGACAAAATCGAATGGAAAATTCGTCACATCATTCCAGACGACAAGCAAAAATTGAAAATACTGTCTCGCATTAATAAAGGAGGAAACAATGCCAGTATTCAAATGGCATATCGTAAATGGGATCTGTACGAATTACCAGCTTTAAGGCAAACATCTTCCGACGTGTGGGCCTTGAGAACGAGTACAAGTCTGGAAAGACCGCGCTATATAATCGTCGGGTTTCAAGACAGCAATAATTGCGACAAGAAAGAAAAAAACGCAACCCAGTTTACCCACGCCGACGTATGCGACATTAGACTGTATCTGAATTCAACCGTTTATCCATACGAAAGATGGAATTTAGATTTCGCCAAGAAACTGTACGCAGCAGCCTATTACAATTACGAAAACTTCCAAAGCAGCTACTACGGGCGCGAGATAAACGATCCGATGATAACGTTCGCGGAATATATGAAAAACCCCGTTTTTATTATCAATTGCAGTCATCAACCAGAGGCGATTAACTCATCGACAGTGGATGTAAAATTGGAGTTCCAAACGAGAAAGAATAAATTCCCCAAAGACACTAAAGTGTACGCATTAGTTATTCACGACTCATTTTTTAGTTATAATGTATTAAACGGTTCGGTGACCAATAAATCTATATTTTAATGTATCTATTATATGTAACACAAAATAATGTTCTTGAATCAATAAATTTGTAATGAGTGAAGTAGTAGTTTTATATTTATTTGAAACCCAACCAAAAAAAAAAAGCTGGCGGAAAAGCCCGCTCTTTAAGAAAAGAGTACGGGAATTTAGAAAATGGTGGTTTATTAAGTGGAAAAAAGAGCTTAAATAACACAAGAAAAAATTTTTAAGGCAAAATATGAAAACAACGATTTAGAAAATTTGTAGGAAAGTGACGGTTAGGAATAGGGAAAAAAGTTATAAGAAAAAATTATAGAGGAAATCGAGTACTATAAGCAAGCATTTTTCTCGATAGTAAAAACGTAAAAAAAAAATTTTTTCAAAAAAAAATTGAAAAATGGTGAATGCGCGCCAAAGTTGAAGTTTTGGAGCAAAATGATATTGGGAAATTAGAAAGAGAATTTTTTTCTACATATGGTAGTACTTTTCAAAATTCGGAAAGATGAAATTTTAAGAAAAGGGTTATAGTAAGTTAGTAATTTGGATTTTTTAAAGCGCTGTAGCTCGGGAACCGTTCAAGATAGAAAAAAAATAAAAGCACTTTGATAGCCCAAAATTTTGAGGAGAATGCGATGGTGTAAAAAAAATTATAATTTTTTTTTTTTGAAAATGCTGAATACGCGCTAAAGTTGAAGATTTAGAGAAAAACGGTATTGGGAAATTAAAGAGAGAACTTTTTTCTACATATTGTAGTATTTTTGAAAATTCGAAAAAATGAAATTTGATAAAAAGGGTTATAGAAAGTTAGTAATTTGAATTCTTTAAAGCGCTGTAGCTCGGGAACCGTTCAAGATAGAGAAAAAATAAAAGCACTTTAATTACCTAGAATTTTGAGTAGAATACAATGGTGAAAAAAAATTTTGGAAAATCTTAAAAATGACAAAAAATTTAGACGAAAAAATTGAAATTCTCGAGTTATGAGGCTAGGGCCGCCGAACGGGAGTATGTGGAAGTTGTAGGGGGAGGTTTTTTTTTTTTTTTTTTTTTTTTCTAAGTCCACCACCGCCTCCCCCACCCCACCACCCGCGGAGGGAAAAAAAATCGATTTTTGATGGTTTCAGAGCGATTGCGCGGCTCCTTCACCATTTTCTCGCAATTTTTGAGGTATCGATTTTTTTATTTGCGGTGACAGAAGTTCGGAAATTTTTTTTTTGGATTCTAGAGAAAATTTCCCACAATATATGTATTTTTCCAATTTTTTATCGTCAACCGTTACGATGCCAGAGCCCATCCAAAATGCGATGAAAAATTTTTTTTTATATTAGCGAATCGGGAAAAATAGTGTGATATACTTCAACTCTTCCTTATTACGATTCCGTCAAAACATTTTCAAAATTTTCCTTACCTTGCCTGAAAATAATTAAAATATATGCATAATTTGCATTTTTTGTAAATATGTAGCAAAGTAATGGTTAGAAATATCAAAAAAATTTATTTGAAAAAAATGTAGAGAAAGTCTAGTACTATATGCTAGAAAAGTGGAGGGGGGTAGTTTGTGTCCATACCAGAGATACGGTGAGTTATAAAATCATATTATTCTCAAACTTATATAATGCATATATGCACTCCACCTTACCCCCTCCAACTTTTTGAATGTATATAGAGGCCGGTATTAGAATTATTTCATCATTACACATTCGATCGGCAAGATGGAAGATATACCAAAAAGGATCATTGGCATTGTCAGGCCATTCGTGCCCGGCAAGATATGCAAGTGTGAGGAGTGCGGGGGTACCGCACCAGGAGCGGCACCTTCGGCACCGCCTGCAACGCCGACACCACCAGCGACGACGACGGTGCCGCCAATGAGAAGACCAAGGGCTGCACCTAGGTCGGTGTTAATATCGTTGGGTATTACTCCACGGTAGGCACCCCACCCTCCCCCCAGGCCCTTTTAGGGCCACAAAAACGGTCCTTTTCAGGACCACATTATATTTTGATCGTAGTTTAGTAATCGTCACTTATGGGGCGAGATATTCGTTTAACGACGATTTGTCTCGTAGCTTAAGTGCCAAGTTATATGCTTGAGAACCTATGAAAATGTTAACAGTTCAAACAAGGTTTCTATTATTTTTTTTTTGTAATGTATTCTTCACAAAATATTAAGAATAAGTCTTATTGTCTAAACAAATCTAATTCCTTATTTAAAGTTTTTGAAAAAAATCAATAATTCTATAAGCTCTCACCAATACATAACATTTAGAATCCGTTGGTGGGGTGGGGGTAGTTCTATATATATGAGACTGGGTCAGTTACACAGTCATATATTCATCAACCCTCATACGATAAACATGGAGGAAGAAAGACCCGCCAGCCGAGGCTCATCCATCTTTAGTGATGACACCGTAGCCGACAACGTTGGAGACCTGCAAGTCTTCGACGACGACGACGAGGTGGATTTTGAAATTGACGTCCTACGTTGGGACGACTTGGATGAGCCGATTCCGCTAGTATATGACCATGATCCGGGTCTAGTGGAATTAGACGACGCGGGTGATTGGGTCTTACAAAGACTCGAAACTCCGTCGCCGCAGCCAGAGCCGGACTCGACGGAAGATGCGGTGCTGGAAATTCCAGCATCACCAACACCCGACGACCCACAAGGCCCCTGCGATTCGTCAAGCTGGTGGTCGACCAGCGAGGATGGGGCACCATAAGCCCCACACTCTCCCTGGCCCTTTTTAAGGGCACACAACAACGGTCCTTTTCAGGACCACAAAATACTTTGATCGTAGTTTTAGTACATATTAGTACTTTGTTACTAATATTGTATGTATAGAATATACAATATTAGATACAAAGTATTAAAACTTTAAGTGCTGGTGGAACCCAGCTAAATCGTTCGTTCGTATTTGAGACCACAAACAACTTTTGGTCTCAATACGTAATATGACATTTGTTTTCACCCCCCACCATTAATTTGTCTCTATATATACGACCATCAATACTTATTACAATCATTTTAGTTCAACATGTCTGCGACTCAACAACAACAACAACCCATCCAATGCCCTGTGGTAGATTCTACCACAGAGAATTGTTTGGAGTGGGAGCCGAACGATCCTAGATGGGATGAACTTTGGCGATTCATCATCGAATACACAGAGGACAGCACCGCCACCCCCGCTGATGATGATGACGGGCCGTGCGACTCCACAACTCAATAAAAGAGTCGCATGTTTTAAAACCAAACGGTCCTTTTCAGGACCACAAAATAATTTGATCGTAGTTTTAGTTGGTTATAATACTTTGTAACCAATATTTTATGTTTTTTTCATAAAAACATACAATATTGAGATACAAAGTATTAGAAGTTCTGGCGACAGAACCTTAACTTCATAAACCGAACCATGTTTTAGCATACTTGTAAATATTATCAGAAAATATTTACAACTATTGCTATTGCGTAGTTTTAGTGGATTATTCACTCTTTTTTTTTTATTACCTAATATTATGTGGGACAGGGCCTATATGAAATAACACACAAAAATAAATTTTCAAGTCATTTTTATTCTCATTATAAAATATAAAAAATTTGATCAAACACTTTTTTATTAACTACAATATATATATATATATATATATATATATATATATATATATATATATATATATATATATATATATATATATATATATATTTACAAACTTAATACTATAAATTAAAAGCTAATATCTACAACTACCTAACACCTACTACATAATTTATTAAAGTCCTCTAATTGTCTTTTTAACCGCGCAGATTTCACCTTTTTTATCTCTAATTGTTTTTCAAGTTCTATAATGTCACTGGCACACTCGTTCACTTCATTCACTAACCGTTTTTTCATGGCATAAATGTCAGTCAATTTGGTCTTCTGAGAGTTGGTGAAGTCTTCGACCCACTCCGGTTGTGATGGCTCGGAAGAAGACGCGGTTTTATTTGGTGAAGACGATGACGACGACGACGACGACGAAGCAGCGGAAACTTCATCGCCTTCAAAACACCGCTTAAACCGCTTCTTCATGGGTTTCCGGCACCCCAATATCGGCGACAGTGGTGCTGGCGCTGGGGAAGACTTCACCTCCGACACTATTACATTCTCGACGCTGGCCGGTGTTGGTGGCGTTGGTGGTGTTGGTCCATCGGGGCCTTCTATGACTTCCACTTCTACTGACAGTGGCTCTTGCGGTGCTGTTTTTAGGAAGTCGGGTAATGGAACAGGGGTGGAGGGACGCTTAAAGTTAAACTTTTTCTTCTTCCCTTGTCCCACACCTTTAATCGCCGAATAAAATGTTTTTTTATCGGCGATTTCCGACTTCCGCATAGTCAAGAGCTTTTGCAGTTTCGACGCTTTCGGAGAAGATTCCCTAGGCCGCGATGCTTTTCGCACAACCACATCACTAATCACATTAATTTTTGGCTCTTTCTCCTCCGTCCAGCATTCCAGGAATTGCGCTGCCGACTGAACCAACTCCTCGTCGCGACCATCGTTGAGGGCTCGGTCTTCGGCATCTTCATGCTCCACGCCATTCCAGTTCTCGAACACCCCCGGACTTAGCACCTCTAAACCACTCATGTTATCGAGCATGCCTTGCTGTGAACCGCAGCTCACGTCAAGAGCATCTAAAAGAGACCGTACACTAGACATTTTCGATATTCCAACTCACACAATTAACTTTTTCTTAGCACTGTACTGTTTGCTGTTCTGACGAACTGTGAAGAGCTCGAGCCAGCAAGTCTGCTTTTATGCCCATTTCCCCCACTACACCGCCTTTATTCCTTTTGTTCGATGCATTAAGTATAATATTTAAACTTGTCAGATGCAAGGCCAAGGCCAAGGCCGACGTAACCGGCAATACCAGGGTCGTTTTCAAGGCTGTAATTTTCATGGATTTTTTTTTGTCCCTGTCAAGGTTATTTTAAAGAAGCATATAAATATAGTACTAAACTTGTTAGATGCGAGGCCAAGGCCAAGGTCAAAGTACCCGTCAATGTCAGGGTCGTTTTCGAGGTTGTAATTTTCAAGGATTTTTTTTTTGGTCCTGTCAAGGTTATTTTAAAAACAAGGACATTAATGAACGTGCCATCCAGAGAAGAAATTGGGTCATAGAAGAAGCTTACCTGTACAGAAGAAATTAACATGTATTTTATTTCTTAATTTTTAATTTTTTTGTTTGTTATATTTTTTATTTTTTTAATAATAAAAAGTAAACTCAATCTTTTGTTATATTTTAATTTTTTTTTTTCAATAAAACAATAGTAAAATGAATCTGTACGTGTATCTATTAAACATCACCTAAAATACGTTTTGCAATCCATATTTTTCTGCAGAGTCCGTTTATTAATGAAATAGAACCATATATTAGGGTGAAATCTAATGGTTTCAAATCAGTCTCACATAACAATGTCAGAAGTAAACACTATTGATAAGTTCGGTCGCAAAAGAAAATTTAAGGATTTTAACTTTATGCGAGGTCCTTCAGGAATAGGTTTTAAACTTACACCTAATGGAGATTACGACATGGGAAGCAAAAGATTGTGCTATTTAGCAGAACCTCTTGAAGGAGACGATGCGACCACACGAAATTATGTTGATAATAACCTTGCTCAGTGTGTGCAAGATACGCAGAAAGCTTTACATGACTCAACAATTGTTATTAAAGATATATTCAGAAACCAACTTGAAGGTTACGTACGCAAGAAATTAATTGAAACCGGTCAAGAACTTAGAGGATACATTGATGATACTGTTATTGCAATATATGAACTTAGGCAAGACGAACTGCGTGATGAACTTAACTCTAGAATGTTGAAAATTGAAAAGACTATGGAGGATCTTGTCAGCAAACCTGTTTCACATTAAACATTTACTCGTAGACCTGTGCGTTTAATTTACTATTAGACAAATTTTTCAACAATAACTTTTACAGTTTGTTATTTGTCGACACTTCATTATATTTATAATTTTAAAATAAAGGTTCAATAAAAAAGCAATCAATCAATGAATACATGTTTTTTATTTAAAAAAAAAAAAAAAAAAAAAAAAAAAAAAATTACAATACTATCGTTACATATTAATGTTGTATGTTTAATAGAAATAATAAAAACAATACAAATAATGAAATATGGATTTTCCAGATTACGTGCTGTCCTGACTTAGAAATGATTCCAACACGGTGACTAAATTTGCTAAGTTTTCTTCCGGGTCTGTTTTGTAAAAATCTATGTCTGCATGCCCCCAAGGTAGAGTTTTGGTTGAACTGGGAATTACATAACGTTTATCATCGCTATGTGACAATGCTACTTTATTTATTATGTTGGTATAAATGTTATGTAATTCACTTCTAAATGTCTTCATCTTTCTTAATATCAAACCACCCCGTTCAACAATTCTTTGGTAGTCTTCCTGATGAAGGTCTTTCTCGATAACACATTTTTTGATACCTTTGGCTTTTTTTAATTCATTATTAATGGACTTTACATAATAAGCCTTCGCGCCGGTACCATAAAAACTTATTATCGGATCACCAGGAAACTCATCTTTCATTCTACCAACTACAGAATTACTTTTAATTATGTTGAAATTATTAATTTCGGGGTAATTTGATGTATCGAATTTTTCGGGGTTTTCTGATATAGTTTGATAAAAGTTTTCCGTATACACTTTTAATATAAGCGAGTCAGTATCGGTGTAAAGTAACGAAGCATCATCGCCAAACTTGGATTTAATAAAATTATAATAAAAATCGTATATTACAGTCTTTGATATATCTAATATGGAAAAACCGATATAAATTGGTTTATTGTACAATATTTTAACTTTATTCATATGTATAGCAACAAAGTTCTCGGTAAATATCGAGCTACTATTGAAATTGGGGCGGGATATTAGTGCTCTAGCTCCATTTCTGCCTACACTGTTCTCCCAATGTGTTACTAATTTTATATCCTTTCGATTTTCCACATTTTCCATAGTTTTACCAAATATCGCGTTATTTTTTAATTTAAAAGTGTCCTTCGCAAATTTTGTGGTGGCCTTGTTACGTAAATTGGTATTAAAATCAATATACGATTTTAGCCATTTTGATTGCTCAAACTGTAATACTCGATGGGTTTGCATTACCACTAAGCCGTTGGCGATGGCTTGTTTTAAAGTTCTATAGTGTACAATGTATTTTTTTTTATCTTGTAAATTGGGAATTAATTTCGGTAATTTAGCGTTTTCTGTTGGCGGTATGATATTTTCTACTAGAAATGGAAGATCAGAATGTGCATCATGCAACTCAGTCGGATAATGCACATCCACTTCCAAAACGTAGCTATGTAAACTATCATCACCAACAGCCATAATATTTAAATCCAGAATTTCGCGCTCGCTTAACCATCGAAAACCACCATATGGTAATGCTTGTGACATACTATGACCATATAGATTTGTAGCATCAAGGTATGTTATAAATGAAGAAGGTTTTGTTGGGTCATAGTCTGGTAAAAAAATATTATTAGCGATGTGCTTCCTTTCTGTACACTGGCTTATGCCGCCGCGTATACCTTTCTTAAAAAAATGTATCATGTCTATATCAGTTAAGAGCTCTAACTCTACCTTAGTCATACGTAGCATACAATCAAATGATAAACTTGGAAGGGTATAGTAATGTGCTGGATCAAGTTTATCGAATTTTAAGCAATTATTCCGAAATTGCTCAAAAACATCACACAATAGCAACACATCTGATTTTAAATACACGTCCGAATAGTCCCCCAAAGTTTTACACCCAAACAAGCGCCATACTTCTTTTGCTCTTCTATAGCTTTCATCGCTAATATGTTCTTCCCGTAAATTATCATAAAATTCATCTTTACTTGGAAGACATGTATTTTCCATTTTTTCTATAGAGTCAATAAAGCTATAGGGAAAAACACCCTTTTGACGCATCAAATTAAATTGGTTGATATTTGAAAAATGTTTCCGCGTTTCAATAAAATCGTCGTCGTTTAAACCGCTGCCTAAATTTTCCAAAGACGTTGACAGAAATTTAAAACTATCAATAAATCGCAACTTTAAATATTTCCTCTTGACTTTTCCACATTTACTATCAAAATAATCGTGCACATAAATGCTTTTGGTAAATGATATGTACTTTTCCTTACTTTGAGCCAAAACACCAATTTTATCCCCATATTTACATAACTCTTTTATAAATAAATGGCTGTCGTAGCCGCTTAAGTTATGAAATATGATAGGGATAAAAGAGGGTAATTTATAATTTAAATTACAAACGGAATGTGCAGCACCAAATCTTTTTGCACCAGTTATGTGACAGTGGTCTCGTACTTTAATCTCACCCTCTTCAAAAGGGCCTTCACATATACCACATATTTTAGCATCATTAAACTCCCTTTTTTCTTCAGGCGTTAACGGTTTCATAGGCTTAATGTCTTTTAAATATGTGTTGTATAGAGCCCTTAAATCACACTCGATACGATCCACAAAGACTTGAGCTGCATTATTCCCCCGAAATAGCTCAAATTTCGAAAGTGAGTCGTCAAAAGAGCATTTAATTAAATAAGCAAAAGAATATGGTTCATGTTTAAAACTTTTTACAGTGTAAGAATTTTGTGGGTTTGGTTGTACCGTTTCAATGGGTTTTAAAACAGATTCGAAATCTGCATAAACCACGAATGGAACGCGCATTTGCTTTTCTATACCCTCGAATTTTAAAATATTTTCCGGCACACTCTTTCCAAATTTATCGATTTTTAAATCCACTGAGGGTGTTTGCGTGAAAATGTGGTTACAATCGTAGCTTTGATGTAAAGTTAAAGCTGACGGTGTACTAAAATAAATGAGGCAACCATCACAGAAATATATTTTATGTTGTTGACAACTAATTTGACTTGAAACTAAACGTGATAAATCCCGAATCCAACAATAATGACTCTTTGAACAAGTCGTATCGCAAAAATGTTCACCGCCATCTTTACTACTACAGTCTTTTGTAATTAACAATAAATTTACATGCCTATCCAACTTTTTTGACGCATACCTCAGTGGACCAATAACTTCATGTATTATTTCATTATTTTCATATTTAGATTCCAGACCGTATACGTTAATTGATATGTTGTTCATTTCCTCAAATTTTTTAATGTCACGTAATTTTACTGGAAAATCCATACCTGTTACATTTAGCACTCTAGAAAAATGGGGGTAGGATGTCTTCTGTGAAGGCTCTGCTGTTGGAGGAAACAATGCTGATGTTACAGCCCACGCAAAGCAAAATTCGTCCTGGTTAATCACATTGACGACAGCTCCTTTCTTTTCAATAGAACACGGCAACTTGATGTATGATGAGCCACCCATAGGCATATACTTGTTGATACCAACTTCCAAGTATAAAATTCGCACAAGAGCCCATCCTATAACAAGAAAAATAATATATAAAAATCAGTTTAATATATCGGGTTTTGATTTTTCCATACCTGAATCTTTCTCCTGGAACTCTGTCGCCTGCGTTTTTATTGATTCGGTGAAAGAATGGTAAACGGCATCCAAATCACTTTCTACACTAATTATTTGATTAGCAGTGTTGAAGGATTTTTCACTGAATATTTCTTGTGACGGAAGCATGTACTCGCCAACAGCTGTCATGTTAACTTTTAAAGCATGATGCACACGCAATAAATTATTAACAAGTTCCACCACCTTGGATTTAATGTCTGCAAAGAACATTACGTAATCGGAATGCTCCATATCACTGCTAACCCGATAGGTTGCAATTCTTCTTTTGAAGGCACATTGAACGAGTTGCACACCATGACATACCGGCAAACATGAATTATTTTTATGTTGTTGTGTTCGTTTATGCGCTGACATATGATTTATTGGAACATCTACATTACATGTAGCGCAATTAATTACCGGAATCGTCGATGTATACTCTTCAATTCGGAGCCGTTTTCCTCCAGGCACTTCATTAAATCTCGCCGCACACGATTCTCTTTTATGACGTCTCATATTATAACTCTTAGTAAACTTAGAACCGCAATTTTCACAAACATATGCCATGATTTGTCAAATATTAACACATGTACTACCTATACAAGTCAGAGCCAACTGATGAATGAAACTGCCCCATACTCTATATAAAACCATTCAAGGTCACCCCCAACCACGTAACATATCTTCAAGGTCACACACCCAAGATGACCTTCAACAAAGTCAAGGTCGCCTCGACCAAGGTCAAGGTCAAGGTCACACACACAACCTTGAACACAAGGCCAAGGCCAAAGCACACGTGCACTTTCAAGGTCAATGACAAGGACATGTGGGCGGGGCCAAAGAGGGGTGAAGCAAGGTCAAGGTCAAGGTCGAGGAGTGGGGGGATTGAGAGAATCGGGTTATGTTCACTACTTCTGTCTCTCATTTTCCGTTCAAAGAATTTACTAAGAGTTGATATGAAGAATTTTTTCAGATTTCTAAAATCCACCGTGAGATAACTAAAAGGTGACAGAAAAAAATCAGATTTATATCTAAAACAAATTAAGACAGAATTTAATTTTAAAAATCTGAAATTTAAATACAAACAGATAGAAAGGTTATAGTAAATGTTAAACTGACCAATCAAATAGAAAATACTGGGAAAAACTAGGCCCAGAAAATAATATAACAGATAATAGTTGCGCAATCATACCTCAGAGAAGTATGAGGACAAACTCGAACAGAAAACTATACGATCTGTACTCGCTAGAAAAGAACAAAAATTATATTTGCGCAGAGTATTCACAAAATGTCACACTACGAAGATAGGGCGACAATTATAAGCAACTTTAGAGATTTATATTTCATGAATATGATGACTAAATAAAAAAATATCATATGGCACATCCCGTTCAAAAGTGTGTTAACACAAAAATTATAATTTTTGTATTAATTTAAAAATAGAACTCTTCACATACAATTTATATCCTCACCTATTGTAGTAAATTGAAACTAACTCCCCTAAATGGCATCACTTAATAACTCACATTTGGGAAGCTTTAACGCACACCAGAAAAACTGACTTATGTCAACTTGAGATACTCTTCTTCTAAAAGGAATGGTAAGTAATGTATGCATTTTAATTGGATTGTATTATTTGGGGCTAATAAAATCTTTTCAAACTCGAAAATATTATTTCTGAACAAAATATCAGTCAATCAAACAGCGGTAAATATTCTGTTAAAGCTGTGAAGTATAAAAATGATGAGGAGAAATGCAAATTTAAATGTAAGGCTAAAATTACTAATGAACATAGAATTAAGTTTTTTGGTGAATATTATAACCTTAGTAATATTAATTGAAAATGATATTTCAGGCAAGAATTATGAAATTAATTGACCCTAGTTATCGATATTCTATGAACCGCAGCCATAAAAGATTAAATTTTGCATTTTACTGTGAAATTAATGACAAAAAGCACGAGTCTAATTTTTTTTTTTTTTTTGAAGTACTCTCGATATTGATGTTAGAATTATACTCACAATGAGAGAAAAAACAAATAATTTAGGAGTTGTTTCTGAAGGCGCACGTGGAAGATATAAAAATCATAAAAGGCTAAATAAAAAATTATATTTTATTCGAATATCTTCTATAACTAGTTTAACATAGGCTTTTTAATTGCGAAGAAGGATCAGTGTTTTTTGTGCTACCACTTTAATATCTCAACTGACAAAGCAAAATAATTAATAAAACACTAGTATGAAGAAGATTTCAAAGAAAACATGTGCCCAGGAAAGAAAAGGAATCAGATAGTACTCGAGTTAAGTCAAAACTAAACACAATGAATTTGACACTTACAAAGCTAGAAAATTACTTTATATATTGGTACGTTTGACATGAACGAGAAGGTTCTACAGATATTTGTATTTTTAAATATTTAGCAAAGAAAATTAACTATGAAAATTTGCAAATTATTTTCTCCGGTGATAATTCTCGGGCGCAGTAGAAAAATAGATACAATTTTTTTGTTATTAAATCTACTTTTATATCTAATATTACTATATTTCATGATAGCACCGCTGATGTATAATGTTCAAACATTAAGAACTGAAAGAATTATATATAAATATTTAATTGCCAAACATAAGCAGAATGAGGGAGATGTAACACATTCTCTGATAGAAAAAGAAACATTTAATCTTTTTTTCATCAAACATCCATTAATGACGTACCGGCACTTTTATGATATGACATTACAAGTGACCATTGTATATACTAGATCAGTTTATAATGTAAGAACTGCCAAGAAGAAAGGAAAACCTTATTCGATAACAGAGTTAACGAGTTCTGATTTATTAGACTTAAAAGAACTTACGGCAGCAATAGTTTCAAATTTGAGTATTAATAAAAATGGAGAACTAGTTCTATTAAATAAGATTAAAGTGATAAAAGTGGAAAAAAAGAATCAAAATAGGCCTACTAAAGCTTCGGGATCGGGTTAGTGAATGATTTATTTCCTGGCGCCTTACCTGTTCTTAAAAAAGCTTACAAAAGAAAACTGCCGCTAAATCCAAACAAAGAAAAAGACTTAAAGTTTCGTTTGGATAAGAATTATATTCCCAATTGTTACCGTGGTTTCTACGAGACATTATTTTGAACCATGAATATTGTTAGTATTATTTAGTTAATAGGTTTCTGTATCATTTAGTTGTTTACTTTATACTATACTTTATGTCATAGAATTAGTGATTTGGAGAATATCTAATATTTTCGTAAAAATGATTGTTTGGTTTGACCTACATAAATTTGTTTAGCCTTTAATTTTTCCACATTTTACTTTTATACACAAAAAATGATTCAAATATATTTATAGTGTATTATAACTTTTGTTTCAATTTTTATTAATGTATTCTGAATTTTATGTCAAAATTATTTAAAGATTTCCGAGAAAAGCAGTATTATCTCTAATCGAGTTCATATTTTGGAAAAAAACGAAATTTATATATTTTTGTCTTGATATATTTATATAATGTTTAGTAAGATGAAATTAAAACATCTTGTCTAGATAATATGATATATTAGATATATTAAACATAAATAAAGTAAATTTGCCTTTGCTTCTCCACTGAAGTTATCATAATTAGATTTAATACACTTTTGAATGGGTTGTGCGTTAAAACATATATAATTGCACGTATGAAGAGCTATTCAACGGCAGTTTTTAATATCCCATAAATTACTGAAATAATTTTTATTGCATATATTTAGTAAGAGATGTTACTCTAAATTTTCCAGAACTTTTGAAATTCATCCATGAAAAATTAGAGGGAGGCTCATATTTCATGAATATACCGACTCTATATATATATATATATATATATATATATATATATATATATATATATATATACATATATATATATATATATATATATATATATATATATATATATACACACATATATATATATATATATATATATATATATATATATATATACACATATATATATATATATATATATATATATATATATATATATATATATATATATATATATATATATATATATATATATACATATATATGTTATGTCGGATATTCTCAGGCTTTTCCGAAACGTCAGCTGCCTTACAGTCCTGAGAGGGATTCAGCACATACACGGGGTATCAGAAAACCTTCGATTATCTATATATATATATATATATATATATATATATATATATATATATATATATATATATATATATATATATATATATATATATATATATATATGTATACAGGCCAGGCGCGGATCCAGGGGGGGGGGGCGGTGGGGGCGATCGCCCCCCCCAAGAGCTTTCAGTTTAGGAATATGGACCAGATTTTTCTTCTTATACTACAGTTTATTTAAGAACTAGAGAGAATAATAAATCATTTTTTACCATTTTTCTCTTCGTAAACTACCTGTGTTCTTTAGTCCGGTGTCTTAAGCAAAATCTGTTAGACACATATATTTTTCATAGAAATGAGTTAGAAATTTTAAAATCAAAAATACCGGTCTATAATAATGGACTAAAACGTAGCCTTATTCTCTCAAAAAATTCGAAGTTATAATTTAAATACTTACAAAATATCTATTGTCAAAAATACAAAAAGGTAAACATATATAAAAAAAATAAATTCGACCATATAATATTAAAATATCTTTGGGGCTATCGATCATTTTATTATTGATTAAAAACATTTTTAAGGTATTTGACGTTTCAGTTTATTTATTTCTTAAACCATCTGCAGTATTACAATTAAACACTAAAAAGGGATTCAAATGTAATTACTTTTTTTATGTTGTAATTAAAATTAGACCTACTTATTTTTATTTCTATTGTACTGATATCTTAATTTAATTTACTTTATTATATAGAAATACGATAGCCCCAAAAAAATAAGATAAACATGTTAATTCTGCACGCTTAAGAAAAACACACAAATACAATAATAAAATAATAAAAAACTTACGGCTAATTGGAATTAAATATATATAAAATTAAAGAGTGGGACACACTAAAATAAAAATATATAAAAAAATAAAAAAAAAACATATAAACAACATTAAAAAATAAAATACAACAAAAACAAAAATTTAAATAATAAATTGTGTTTAAACTAGTAAACATTACGTATCTAATTCCTAATCAAAGTCAGTGAAACTATCTTCGCTTAAATTAATTATAATTGGTTCCTCTATCTCAGCGATCATGAGATCGAGTTCTCACATTTTGTTTTATTCTTTTATTATATGGATTTTTCCCAATTTTCCGCAGTAACTTTATTCAAAAAAATATTTCAAAAGTTTAGTTAAGCTACTAATTTTGTTAATTGTGTTATTTCTAGCAACTCTACCTTTTACTTGAGAGAGATATTTACTTCTTCAACGGACAGTGTCCGGACGATCTATAGGAACAAAATTTTCTATCTGGTTTTCCCAGCAAAAATTAAGTTCTTTGAGCAATTTCCAGAGATCAGTTATTTTAATTTCAGGTAAATCGCGATCTTCATTGATTTAAGTTAGACTTTTGTGAACGGTTGGGATCTGCTTCTCATAATAAAATGTATATACAACCCCTTTAATTGCAGTTTTCATCTCTTCTTCCAACGAGGTTTTTCATGCCTGTGATCGAATGTGGCTTGGGAGTACTAACAATTCCTGTCGTTTTTTCTCCTTCAGTGTTCGGTACATAGTAGATTTTCCAACTCCTGTCATGTTGGAACATATCTCAACAGAGCTTTTAACATTATTATCTAGATATTGATATCTTAAGGCATCATCAACATTCATGGTAATAAGTTTTTCATTGAGGAAAAAATGCCCTGGTTTAACGATTTTGGAATAAATATAGAGGTGAAAGCCATATCTTTTGGGTATCTCTCTAATCTCAAATAATATATAAAAACAAGCGCAAACAAGATAAATCACTAAGAACAAACTCTAAGGTGTACTTTGCTCACTGACAGAAATTAAATAAAACTATCAGAATTTTTATGTTGCAGTAAATTTATAAAATATATTTAAATATAATGAAATATAATTAGATTTACGGCAGTTCTCAGTTACCAACGGCACTGGAGCAGGTACGTTGGAGATTTCGGTAACAGTTAGTAGTGGGAATAGGGGGCTCCTAGTTGACCCCCCCACCACTTTTTTGATTGGTCAGCCAAGAATGACCTTGTTTCTGATTGGCTGCCCAAGTTCGCCCCCTATTCCGATTGGTTTCATAAACTCCGCCTCTTTTTGCTCCACCTCCTACCTCCTTCCTAACCACCACAGTAGTTGGAGGGGAGCTGGTAGCAGTTGGAGGGGAGCTGGTAGCAGTTGGAGGGGAGCTGGTATTTTAAACGATCGAATCTGAGCGAACTTCAGTCATTCGTGCGCGATGTCAAATAGCGACCAACAACAACAACAACAGCAACTCATTGAACGTGTAGGCCAAGTAATAATTTCCTACCAAAAACACGGAAAAAATCTTACCGATTTTGAAGATCAAGACTTGGCCTTCTTTCCCATCAACTACTTGAAAACATTCGTCGATTCACTTAGTTTACAACAAATTTGGAACAGGTTGCCGGAAAATTATAGAAGTGACGAAGAATTGCAGCTAAATTTGCCGTGTTTTAAACACTATCCACTATATCAACACCACATAGACGGCCCGCCATTATCAATTAAAAAGTGTTGTAAAATTAAAAAATAGTGTGAACAAGTGAATCGAGTTTCATCGGACAGTCTTCGAAATGGATCAGACACATGTATATTTAGATTCTGCTTGTGATGAAACGATCCAGTCAATGTACAAAGATGAAACAACTCATTTTAACTTGGCTGGAAGAGGAAAGTTTCACGCAAGACAGGATTCTCTGATCACTATTGATCGAAATAATTTCGAAGACGACGATGAAGATGAAGAAGATGATGGGATAGAGGATAATGGCGTTCCAAACGGGTGTGGAGAAGAGGGGCTCGTGAAAGTGGCAAAAATAAATGCAAGTGATACATTGACACCAAATCACCTTACGCGAGAAGTGTGCGTTTTTCAATCTTATGTCGTAATTATTTCATCTTCTGGCGGTGCATATAATTTATGTTGTGAATGTTACTATATACATGCTTTAAATTGCCCAAATGGGAAAAATAATTTTGTTAATAGCCACTATAAACGATCCTTTATATGTTGCGAAAAAGATCTGCAATGCAACACGTGTGAAAACGATTTATTCATAACAACTCCTTCACAAGCATGTATAATATGTAACAAACCAGAACTAAAGAATATGCAAAACCATCTAATCGAAAAATCAAATTTTAAATAAATTTATTTCACTTGCACTTATTCATGCACTATGGCGTTTTTAATATTAAGTTTAAGTTTAAAATATTTTATAAGAATTTAGATTTTGTTCTGCTAAGTTAAATAAATATAAGAAACTATGTAAATAAATATAAGGGAATGATGTGAATAAATAAGAATTTGTATTTATTCCCATTGAAAGAAATTATAATTTTGTTCTTTCAGTGTAGAATAATTCTTTTCAAATAATATGCACAACAACCCTACCGATAAATCAAATTTAAATAAATGAATTTGATACTCCACTTGAATTTATTCATGCACCCTAGTAGTTTTTGAATATTAAGTTTCAAATGTCAACTAATTTAAATAAGATTTCATATAAAATATAAGTTGTAAGATATAAGTTATAAGATATATATTAAGTTTAAGTTAAATAAATATAAGGGTGCCATCTAAATAAATAGAAATTTGTTTATATTAAGATTTGAAGAACTAATGATTTTGTTCTTTCAGTGTAGAATAATTTTTTCTACATAATATGCACAATCAATCCTATCGATAAATTGAATTTTAAATAAATGAATTTGATACTGCACTTGAATTTATTCATTCACCCTAGTATTTTTTAATATTAAGTTTAAAATGTCAACTAAGACATTTAAATAAGATTTTATATATAAGATAAAGAACAATTAGGTTTAATTCCCTGACAACAGACTATGATTTATTCTTCCATGTTAAAAAAAAAACCTAGTTTTCATTACTATGCTTGTAAAAAAATTATATTCATCCTATTCATAATAATTCTTTCAAGTTAAAGAAACTTGGTTATTAGGTGTGATTCTGTATAAGAAATAGAAAAAAATAAAATATTTTCTTCAACGACTTTGTTTTTTATTATTCCTATATCCAAAATACAAATATACATATATACATAAATACATATTTATAATTTATACCATTTTGGGTTGCCAATTGCTGCTGTCTGCCAGAGGTTGCTGCTGCATGCCATAGGTTGCTGCTGCATGCCAGAGGTTGCTGTTGTCTGCCATAGGCTGCTGCTTTGCCATCGGTTGTTGTTGTTGTCTGCCAGAGGTTGCTGCTCTGCAAGAGGTTGCTGCTCTGCAAGAGGTTGCTGCTCTGCAAGAGGCCAATTTATAATTTATAATTTATTGGCCTCTTGCATTTTCGAGGGTAACTCTGCCTTCGCTGCTGCTGCTGTTGTTGTTGCTGTTGTTGTGTCTGCTCCTGATGCTGTTGATGTTGCTGTTGATGTTGCTGTTGCTGCTGTGGCCTCTTGCATTTTCGAGGGTAACTCTGCCTTCGCTGCTGCTGCTGTTGTTGTGGCTGCTCCTGATGCTGTTGATGTTGCTGTTGATGTTGCTGTTGCTGCTGTGGCCTCTTACACTTTCGAGGGTAACTCTGCCTTCGCTGCTGCTGTTGTTGCTGTGGTTGTGGCTGCTCCTGCTGCTGCTGCTGTTGTTGCTGCTGTTGTTGTGGCTGCTCCCGCTGCTGCTCCCGCTGCTGCTCCTGCTGCTGTTGTTGCTGCTCCTGCTGCTCTGCCATAGGTTGTGGCCGATCTTCTTCCATAGGCTGTTGTTGCTCCATCATCAAAGGTTGAAGATCCATTGCTCGGTCTGGATCCCACTCAAAGGCGATAGGCTCGGGATCCAGGTCTGGCTCAAACATATTGATAAATTCTTCATCTAAATAGTCAACCTCTGATGGTGGCGGCCACATCACCGTGTTCTCGGAATTTGGACTCTGACGATCCATCAGATTAATTTGATTTTCCAAGAATCCCAGAAAGTCTTGTAGTGTTATAATTATGAACGTACTCATTTTGAGACTTTAAACTTAATGAATGCTAAGTCAAGACGCTGTAAATCCTTATATACAATACTGAAATACCACTTTTCCTACCTCCAGCGGCAAAACCAGTCCGAAGAATGAGAAGAAGAAGAAGGCAAAGATAGCGTGAACTCGAGAGAGGTCGTTCAACGGTCGTAAGTTGTTTTGTTCTTAAGAAAATGACGAGTAAAGAGGAGAAGAAGAAAAAAAAAAAAAGTTGTTTTTTGGAATAATATAAAAAACGAAAAAAAAAAAAAAAAAAAAAAAAAAATAAAAAAAAAAAAAAAAATTAAAAAAAATAAAATAAAAAAAAAAAAAAAAAATGTTTTTTATATTATTCCAAAAAACAACTTTTTTTTTTTTTCTTCTTCTCCTCTTTACTCGTCATTTTCTTAAGAACAAAACAACTTACGACCGTTGAACGACCTCTCTCGAGTTCACGGTCTCACGGTTCCCGTCGTACCATGCAGTGCCACGCCGTACCAGCCGGTACCAGGCTCTTGGCTGCTTTAAAAGGCGGCTGGGTACGAAGCGTCTCTTCAGTTTACATCTCGCTATTAGCGTACGCTTGTAAAATTATCGAATCGATTTTAATATATCTTGATAGTCGGATTTATTTCGTGTGACGTAGTGACATATTATTAATTTTCATTTGGTTTGTATTGTTGATTTCATATTTTTGATTTAATATCTTTGACTTAATACTTTGGATTTTTAATTAATTTTTATTTCATCTTTTAAAAGCCAATCTTTGATTGATTTTTTCATTTTTGTGGATTTTTTTTATTGATTTTTTATTGATTTTTTGATTTTTTTATTGATTCATAATTTTTTTATTTTTTAATTTATAATTTAAAATGTCATTTTTAAATGTAAAAATTGAAAACATCGACTTAACAGCCTTCGATTTAAACGACGCTTGCCTTGTGCATGATTTGATTGATTGTTCATTTTGTGGGCTAAGCGACGAGGAGCTAGATATTAAATTTAGGGAAATTGATATTAATACATTTAACAATTCATCTGAATCTGGCGATTCTTCCGAAATTGGTGAAAGCGATATTTTGACACAGCTCTTAAAAGTTTTGGATGAATCTATTATCCCTGATATTCCTCAAGAACCTCTTGAAACAATTAATTTCGATGATTTAAATAATGATATATTAAGGAAAAATTTAATTAACAATTCTGAAATAAATGAGGGATATAATTTGGAACAACTTTTAGATATATTAGAAGGGGGTGAAATTTGTGAAAATAGCTCAGGGCAAAATTTAATTAAGGGTGATCAGGAGACTTTTGGGAGCTGTGAGGAACAAAATAATAAGGGGGTTTTAAACAATAATAATAATGGGGTTGGTAACGAGGGAGCTTTAAATAATGATAAGAGGATTGGCATTGGGGGTTTTTCGAAAAATAATATGGAAGAGGTTTATCGCCCCCACTATTCGCCAATTTCAGATGCATCGTCAGATTCATCAGAGGATTCCAACGACAGCGTTGAGACTGTTATAAACGTCTCAGCCAAAGCTCAGCATAATTTTATTAAAGTGTTGGATCAAAATTTAATTGAAGGGTTGGATCAAAATTTTATTCAGGGGTTTGAACAACCATCCAAATTTGGCTATACCAGAAATACAGTAAATTCGGTAGATGTTTTTGATTTGAGTTGTGGCGAAATTGTGGGGGACATTGAGGTATATACTTATACTGAAAATTTTGAAGATGAGCAGCCTCAATGTCCCTTAATTTCTTCCTGTAATCAAAATCAATTTTTGAAAAATCCTTCTGGCCTAAATTTAGAACAAAGTTCTGAAAATTTGATTGAAAAAAATTTACCCAAAAAACGTTCTTTATCAGAAACAAATGATTGTTCAGATTTAAAAAAGTCAAAATTGGACGGTGATATTTCTAGTTCCCAAACTTTAGGGGCACAAATTTCAAAAAATTCTTTACCAGTCGCTGTAACAACAGCTCCGAAAATCAATCCAACAAATAAAGTCGCTATTGGAGAATTAGATAAGTTTCTACATAAGAAAACTAAGCCGAGCTTAAATAGGAATGAAACAAGGTGTGCCACATCTAGATTTAAGTCAATGGTTTATTCCTATTTAAACTTAGATAATATATGTAATAATTTATCTAATTCGACTTTAAAAGACGTTAAAAATTGTATTCAACGACAAGGCGATCTTCTTTTAAATTTGGGAAATATATTTTTTAAAAAAAATCCATGTTTTTCTTCAAATTAAAAAGTGAATCCAAAAGTTAATTCAAAAGTAAATCCAAAAGTTTTCTAAATTGCGCGAGCTGAAAAAATTGCTAATTATTCTATGTCATTGGGTCTTGATAGATCAAAATTGTATTTATTTAAAAGCGACACGGCCCTAACCGATTCCATTTTAAAATGACTCTCCTTTGCACACACTGCTTAAGAGAATTTAAAAGAAAATCACATATTGTACGCCACCTTCGAGAAAATTTTGTCAATAACGAAAACACCTTTAACTTGGAAGATTATATAATTAATCGTAAGTATTTTTTTATAACATATTTAGCTATAATTTTCCTTTTAATTTTTCTTTTTATTATTAATAAAGGTTTACAGAGGAATTAAAAAATAATAATTGTTTCAGTTGATGAACTACTTTCAAGACCTCCAATGCGATTTTGCCAAGATTGTGAAGTAAATGTCAAATCTAATTCCTGGAGCACACACTTGAGGACAAATATTCATAAAAACAGGAGCTGCATAAAATATGGAAATGGAATTGACATTATCAGGAGTGCATTTAAATGTCGAATAGCTTCCTACAGAATATATTCGCAGAATTATCACATCGACATCAAAAAGTTTCAGCAAGATGTTGGTAATAAAGTGCAAACATTAATACGCCAGCGTCAACAGGAATTTACATGTGCTAAAGTAAATTTGGAATTATTTGGAATATATTATTCTCCAACTTTAACCTCTACTTCAATTAAGTCATTTAATACACCGTTCTTCATTGTAACCCATACAACTGATCTACAACAGCTTTACGATGATTTATTCAAGATTATTGAAACCAAAGCAGATGAATTGCCGGAAAGAGACTCAGGTAATTATTATTTTATCTCAAGAGCTAAGTTTTCTTAATCTCAAGAGCTAAGTTTTCTTAATATCACTTGTACATCTCTAACAAATATTATTCAGAACTAATTTTTTAATTCCTATTACAGGGTGGGCTCTACAAAGAATTCTGCATTTGGAAGTCAACATCAATAAGTACAACCCATTGAATGCCTCCTCCTACATTAAGATGCATCACTTTTCTAAATCAATAGTGAATGTGATGAATGAGGACAATTGCTGCTTCGCCTGGGCAGTGGTTTCAGCAGCATACCAGCCAACCGGTAATCCTCGAAAGACCTCATCATATCCAGACTTCAGAGACGCTTTCGATTTTACAGGTATTGAATTTCCAGTAAAATTATTAGATATAAAAAAGTTTGAGGAAAAAAATAATTTGTCCATAAATGTATATGGAGTTGAAAAATTTTTAAGGGATAATAAAAAGGTATATGAGATTGTCGGTCCTTTACATTATAATAATGAAAAGAAAAAATTACATATTAATTTGCTTTTAATAAGTTCTGATGATGGAAATAACCACTACTGTTGGATAAAGGATTTAGGTTGCTTGGTATCCAAACAATTATCAAAAAAGAAAATAAAAAAATACTTATGTGATGGATGCCTTCAATATTTTGGAACATATGAAAAACTTAACACACATTTAGAACGTGATTGTAGTTTTGTTCGAATTGAGCTTCCTTCAGATAATTTGATTTTGGATAAATTTGGCAATTATATTCCTGCAAATATATTAAAGTTTCAAAATATTCAGAAACAGTATAAAGCTCCTTTTGTTATTTATGCCGATTTTGAATGTTATTTGAAAAACATTGAGTGCCAACAATCTACACCTGATTCGACAACCTCATATACTATTAAAACTGCTGAACATATACCCTATTCATTTGCTTATTATATTAAATCATCATTTGATGAGAATGTTGTGTGTCTTAAACTTTATAGAGGTACAGATTGTGCTATAAAATTTATTGAATACATTGAAAATGATGTAAAAGAAATTTATAAAAAATATTTAAAATATCAAGTACCATTGAAAGATTTATCATCTGTGGAACAGATTGAATATGAAAATTCTAGCATTTGTTATGTATGTGAAAAACCTTTTTCAAAAGGAAATTTCATAAAGTGTAGGGATCATTGTCATATTACAGGTAAATATCGAGGAGCCGCCCACTCAATATGTAATTTGCATTTTAAACCTCCAAAATATATACCAATAGTATTGCATAATTTAAAAAACTATGATTCTCACCTATTTATTAAATCGCTTTGCTATAATAAAGAAAATATTAGTGTTATAGCTCAAAATAAAGAAAAGTATATTTCTTTTAGTAAGGAAATTTTCGTTGATGTGTCAGAAAAGCGGAAACCAGTTGCTTTGCGACTACGCTTTATAGATTCTTTTCAATTTCTCCCAGAGTCTTTAGAGTCACTATCACAAACTCTACAAGATTCACAATGTTTTGAAATTAAAAAGTTTTTCTCAAATGCTGATGAATTTCGATACATTAGACAAAAAGGGGTATTTCCATACTCTTACATAGATTCCAACGAAAAATTAAATGAGAAATCTCTACCATTGATTGATAAATTTTATAATAACTTAACCGATGAAAATATCTCTCCTCAAGACTACAGTCGTGCTGTAGAAGTGTGGAATCTATTTAAGTGTTCTACAATAGGGGCTTATTCCGATATTTACTTAAAATCAGATGTTTTACTTTTGGCTGATGTTTTTGAAAATTATAGATCCACATGTATTAAAACCTATAAGTTAGATCCTGTTAATTATGTCACTAGCCCTTCTATGTGCTGGGATGCAATGATGAAATTAACTAATGTAGAATTAGAATTATTAACGGAACCAGATATGCTTCATTTTTTCAAAAAGGTGTTCGTGGTGGGGTTAGCACTTGTTCCAAACGCAAATCTGAAGCAAATAATCCATTCTTAGAAAATTTTAATCCTGAAAGACCTACAACATATATCGCTTACTTAGACGCCACAAATTTGTATGGTTATGCTATGAAACAATATTTGCCTGAAAAAAATTTTGCTTGGGTACCTAAGCTCGAAATAGAAACTTTAAATATATCCGAACTTTCAGATACATCATCTATAGGATACATATTTGAAGTTGATTTAGAATATCCAAATTATTTACATGATAGTCATAATGATTTCCCATTTTGTCCTGAACAATATACACCACCAATTTCAAACCACTCAAAATTAATTCCAAACTTACATAATAAATATAACTATATCATTCACTACCGATATCTGAAACAATGTCTACAATTTGGACTCAAAATCATAAAAATACACAGAGCAGTTAAGTTTACACAATCACCATGGTTAGCGGAATATATAGATTTAAATACAAATTTACGAAATTTATCTAAAAATAAATTTGATAAAAATTGTTATAAATTGGCAAATAATTCAATTTTCGGTAAAACCATGGAAAATGTTGATAGGCGAGCAGATATTAAATTAGTATCTCAATGGGAAAGACAGGGTAATAAATTTAGTGCCGAAAAACTTATTTCTAAACCTCAATTAAAGGATTTTAAAATTTTCTCTGAAAATCTAGTTGCTCTTCAACTTCAACAGGTTTGCATTGAATACAATAAACCAATTTATGTTGGGATGAGTATTCTGGATATTGCAAAAACTGTAATGTATAATTTTTATTATGGGTATTTAAAAGTAAAATATGGTAATAATTTAAATTTATTATATACGGATACTGATTCCTTAATTCTTGAAGTTCAGACCCAAAACTTTTATGAAGATATGAAGCTAAATCTGGATAAATTTGATACTTCTAATTTTTCTGAACAAAATATTCATTGCATGCCTATTACAACATCAGTTGTTGGTAAATTTAAAGATGAGTACAAAGGGATTCCCATTGAAAGTTTTTATGGAACTGGTGCTAAAGCATATTGTATAAAATCCAAAAATAGTGTAGATAAAAAAGCAAAAGGCGTTAGTAGATCATGTATAAAAAATCAATTAACATTATCAGATTATAAAGATGTTGTTGAGAAAGGTGACAAAATATTCTGCACCATGTATGTATTCAAGTCAGATATGCATAATATATACACTAATTTGTTAAATAAATTGGCATTAACAACTCATGATGATAAAAGATATTGTATACCAAATTCCACAAAAACTCTTGCATGGGGACATAAGGATATTTTGGAAACAGATTTTTTTGATAAAGATATGAAAATGATGTATGATACTCTAACTTTTTTAAGTTCTGGAAACGAAAATGGATCTAAAAATAAAAAACCGCGATTAGAATTAACTACTCCTAGTAATTTTTCATCTTTATAAAGACATCATTTTATATGATGATAAATTATGCAAGTCGTTTTTGAAGCTTTAAAAGTTGGAGGAGGAACTGAATCCAAAAACATATATATTGTATAGAAATACCATTATTTGTTAGTAATATTACAACAATGACTGCTGCATCTTTAATAGTTTTAGTTTCCCTTGTTGGAAATGTGATATATGTAAATTACATTCCTAATACAGTTAGGGCTGATATATGTATAAATGCCCTCAAAAATGAAACCGACTGCTACAAACAGATGAAAATGACATATCTTGTTGGAAATTCACACTTTTTTACCTATAATGTAACTGATTCTGCTTTGTGTGAAAATACATACATTAAAATTAAATATTCCATGACAAACAAACCATTACAATATTCAGATTGGATTCCTTTCAATAATAAAAAAGAAGAATCTTGTCATTGTGTCTGTTGTTATATATTTGTTATTATATTTACAGCAGCAATATTTATTTGTACATGTTTAATTTTATTGTATTTCATGAAAAAATATCTATAAAAATATTTAATAAATGTTAAAAAAATAATATAAATTTTGTTTTTTATTGATTCTCGTTAGTATAAAGACATTTAAAGTTTATCCCCTCCTCTTAAATGGAGAGGGAAAATAAGTTTACCCCTCCACTTGAGAGGAGAGGGAAAATGTATAAAATTTAGGAGCAAACGGATTGATAGTTAGTTTTTTGAGAGCAAGCAGATAGCCAGTTAGTTTTTGAAATACATCATTTAAAATGTTCAGTAATCAGAGTAAAAATATATTTGAAAATTCACCATTAAAAAAGAAAATAAAAAAAACAATTATAAATTCTACAAAATATAATTTAAATAATTCTAACTCTAAATATGCTGCGATTGGTTTGTGGGTGGAAAGTGATTTTCTACCATGCATTGAACTTGGTGGTAAAAATGGTCAGTCTGTGATATTAAATGAAGATGATTGGAAGAACTTATTGCAATATCAAGGAGTTATAACAAATTATATGTTTTCACCAAATGTTTTCAATGAACCGATATATTTGCAAAATTTATCTATTCATTTTGAAAAGATTGGTGAATTACCAATAGTGAAGATTGTGAAAAGCTGTGATTTTATTTACTATGGAAATGAAACTGTGTGCAGACTATGGGAACAAATTCCACTTATAGAATATAGACTAAATGTTTTACAAAAACAAAACTTTCGACGTTATTTCAACGTTTTTAGAAATAACAATTTTTACGACGGAGATTCTTTTGACAAAATATATAATGTCCTTTCTCCAAAACAAAATCTAAATAGTGAAAATGTGTGTTCCATGCTGGAACTGCTGTTGAATCATCCCGAAGAACTAGAACAAAAATTAAAGTCTAAGCACTATTATGAAGAAGACAGTATCTATTGATGAATCAAGAAACCAAATTCATCTGATGGTTGCTTGGAACTTCGCCTACAGAAAAGCTCGTATGACTTCTGAAGAGTTTATAAATCAAAAACATTTTAGAAGAAGGATTAAATTGACTGAAGAAATTTTAAATCCCATATTAGACTCTGATTATAGGAATATTGTATTTAAAAAAATGTTTATGTAATAAGCTTATTTTTAAATAAAACAAATATATATAAAAAATCATTTTTTTTATTACAAACATCAATTATTATTACAGCATTAATTACTATTACATCACATCTCTCTTGAAGATCCAAGAGTTATAAGATTTATCTAATCCTAACCATTTTACAAATACTTTGTTTCCTTTCTTTCTTAACACTTTTTCCACCAGATATACATTTGGGTGTCTTACTTTTTGAAGTTCTTCTTCATAGAAACCTCCTTGAATATCTATCCCATTTCCATCTTGAATCAAATACGTTGTTGGATTAGTAAGCTGGATTTTTTTTATTTGAAAAATTTCGTTTGACCAGTTGGGCGTGTAACCTTTAGAAAATTGTTCGCGAATCTTGCTTATTCGTACTCTATCACTGACACGAAATTTTGGTGATCTGGGATCCACAGTTTTCCTATGAGTATAAGCTGATTTCAAGATTTCCATTTCATTCTTTTTGTTAACTTCGTTTGGTTTTTTTCCGATTGTTGAATGCTTAGTATTATTGTATTCTGTAATTATTTCTTTAAGAAAGCTGATCCATTTATAATTACCTAGTAAACTAAACTTTTTCCACATTTTGTTTTTTATCGTTCTATTTACTCTCTCTACAATACTAGCTTTCATATTAGAAAATGTGTTGTAATGATTAATTTTGAACTGCTCCATAAGTTTCTGAAAGTCTTGATTAAAGAATTCTTTACCCTGATCAGTATTCAGATTTGTTGGGGGAGTTTTTAAAGTTAATAGAATTTTTTTCATTGCAGCTGCTACATCTTTACCAGTTTTGGATTTTACAGGTTCTGCCCATACAAATTTAGAAAACACATTTATTACCATTAAAATATATCTTAAACCCCTATTAAATTTCGCATATGGCTGCATTTCTATCAGATCAGCTTGAAATAGATCATTAAGCCCTTTTACAATTGTTCGTCTCCTTCTATATCGCCTTCTCGCCGGTTTATGTAATTCATTTACAACGTCTTGCTTAATTTTACTCATTATTAATTTATACCTTACTCTCGAAAATAAATCCCACAAATAACTTTACCTCCTTCTAAACCGTTTATAAAAGCCCTTTATCGCTGATGTTGTAAAATATAAAAAAAAATCATCTCAGTTTTTTTTAGTAAGTTCTTTAATTTTATTTTCCATTGCTTCAAATGATTTTTTATTTTCATTTATAATTTCTTTTATTGACGAATTTATTTGGGTGATGTTGTTAGTAAGATCAGAAATTTTTACATTAAATTTATTTTCCATTGTTTCAAATGATTTGTTATTTTCATTTCTAATTTCTTTTATTGACGAATTTATTTGGGTGATGTTGTTATTAAGATCAGACATTTTTACATTAAATTTAGTTTCCAAAAGAACATTTGATAACGTATAATCTTTTTTGAAACCACCTAATGTTGAATTCATTTCTTCTCTTGCATAATTCATTGTATCATTAAATTCTTTTCTAGAAACTTCAGCAGCTCTTTGAACTAATTCGTTTAAAGATTTTATTTCTTTTGTTAATTTATCTTCTAGATTTTTTATATCTTTTCCTAATTGAAATTCTGCATTTGTAATATCTAATGTCATTTTCACAATTTTTTTTTCTATATTTTTTATGTCTGACACTGTCTTTTCAGCTTTGTGTAGTATATCTGTATAAGATGTTTCAAGTTCTTTTATGAGTAAAGAAGTCTCCTCGATTTTTGAACTATTATTTTTAATTTTAATTAATACATCCTTTTTAGAAACTTCTATTATAGCTTGCACTACTTCTAGTAAGGATTCTAATTCTTTTTGTAATTTCTCATCGATTGCCTTTGTAAAATTTCCCTCGTCAAAAGACGTTTCAGATTTGGTTTTCAGATTGTTTAACTGCTTTAGTATATCCTCGATTTTTTCATTATCTTTTGTAATTTGATCTTTGAATTTTGTTTCAATTTTTTCATTTTCGTTTTGAAAATCCTCCTTCAATTTGTCTTCTAAATATTGTAAATTTGATTTATATGCATTGATTTTAATTTCAAATTCTTTAATTTGTTCTTTAAATTCATTAACTTTGTCGGTATCTTTTTTGTGAATTAGGAAATGAGTGTTCATTGATTTTTCAAGATTTTGTGTATTTTTATCCATAACGTCATGTATTTTCTTAAAATTCCTTACTTCTTCTGCTACTCTATCATTAAGCAAATTAGTAAAATTTTGAAACTTTGATGTAATTTCCTTGGAAATACTGTTCTTGACATTGTCAATTGCTGAAGTATCCTTAATTATTGATTTAATTGATGTAATTTCATTTTTTATTTCATTTTCAAAATCATCAACTTTATCATATTTTAACTTCACTACGTCAAAGTCATTTGCATATTTAGAAACTTTCTGAGAAAATTTTTCTACTACATCATCATTTCCATCAACAGTATTTTTCAAATTAATTATCTTGTCATTATATTCAGGAATAACTTTATCCTCAAATAACTTAATCTTTTTTGCAATATTTTGTATATTGTTATCATATTCATTTATTCTCTTATTTAAATTATTAACATCGCTTTTCAACCCGGGATCTAAATTTTGAATTAATTTGTTTTCAATATATTTGACATCGCTTTTAAAAATTTTTATTATTTTCTCTTCAACATTTGATAATATTTTATTTTCTAGTGATAATAATGTGTTTAGAGCAGATTTTTTTGAAATATGACGACCAAATTTATCGATGGTCATTTTAGAAATGTTTAAAAGTATCTATTATGTCCTTTTATATAATAATATTCGCTTCTCTTAGTTCTTCAATAATGGAAATAATTTCATTGTTATGACCAGTGTGTCCCGCAAGCATGGATGCTACCAATAGTCGAAGTCTCTCAACAAGTTCGTTTACATTATCCCAATATATGTAATCTGTATTAGGTTTATTAACTTTTAAAGTTATACCAAATCCGGTTTTTTTTGAAGACACTCGACTTTCTCTATATGGAGCTTTGCGTCTTTCAAAAAATCCCTGGACTGCTTGTTGAGATTCGGGATTTAGAGTTTTAGTTTTTGTAATTCCTTTGCTTTGCAAATAAGGTCCTATTATAGAAATATATTTATGTGATCCATTCCCCTGCACCTGCTCATTTGGATCATTATTTCTACGGTATGCATTGGTTCTTTTTAAAATATCCATATAATTTTCCAAATCTTGTTTTTTATACCCTATTGGTTCTTTTTTAAATAATAACTCATATAAACCTGGTGTACCTGTATAGGTTATTCCTTCAATTTTGATGTTTTTACCAATAATTTCGACAGGTTTTTGAGTTAAACCCAAAAAGAATTTCTCGGTTTCCAAATCATGAACTATTCCATATTGGTGATCAAACTCATGTTCAACATCTTTTACACCGCTATCAATATATTGGCGAGGTAATTCATCAAATCCTAATAAATATTCTTTATATAAATCTGTATCAACAAATGTTCTAACTGTTTGCCGTGTTTGTTCCAGTATATCTGAAAGATTTCCTATTGTGGAGTGTGAACCTGAAGAAGGGTTTGTTTCTGCAATAATACTTGTTTGTTGTATAGATGGCATTTGACTTGCTGAAGCTAAACTCGCGTCCCAGTCAATAATCGATGGTATTTCTGTAGGAAGGAGTGGAGTTTTTCCCGTCTTTCTTTTTTCTGGTGTTGATGTTCCATATTGTAATTTTCTCTTTGGTGTTAGTGTTTGAATTGATCTTTTCTGTGGTGTTTCATAAATTTTTTTAATTGGTGTGTGTAGCTCTTCCTTTATTTCAACAGGTTCAATTTTACCAATCGTTGAAATTAATTCTTGTAAGGGTTGAGGGGGATATAAACCGATAAGGTTTATATGTTTCCTCCAATTTAGTTTGCGCCTCAAATTCCGCATTTTTTAAACTCTGATATTTTTGTTTAACAGCTTTTCTTGATTTAACTAGCTCTCTTGCTAAACGTTCATCCATGATTGGTATAATTTACCATCAAACGTTTATTTTTATAAGTAAATATATGAATCAAATCCTTTTCGATATCGGCCAGATTTCACATTAGAGTCTTTGTCTATTACTAAAAATCCAAATTTATCTTTCCAACATATTAAGCACAACTCATTAAATTGGTTTAATGACATATCAACATTAACATGATCATCATAAATATGTTTTAAGTTTGTTCGATCTTGTTGAAATATAACAATTAAATTTGCATTGTCACGAATTAATTGTTTCGGAATAGAAGAATATGTTTGACATAAATAAAAACAATCAGTATTTTTGTGTCTTCCGAAACAAAAATAGTCCTTTACAACATTCTGATTACAACACACTATATCATCAAATATTATTATAGAGTTTGGTTTAACTTGTTTTGGTGAAACAATTGTTTCTTCATTTTCAGATTCATAGTATCCAATTTTTTTCAAAGGTTTAAAAAGTGTTCTCAAATATTTATACTTTGGTTGATATAAGGATTTTGAATAAACATACAGATTTTCAAATCGCAAACCATTCGGATCTTCAATCAAACTAATAATAACATTGGTTTTGCCACAGCCTGACGGGCCAATAATTAACCCTCTTTTACTATTTCCCTCAAACAGTTTTCCATGTTTTCTAAAACCATTCACTGAACTTTCATGATCCTTAATTGTTATAGAGTATGGTTGTTTCTCAACTCTCATTTTATATATAAAACAAACTATTAATATTCAGTATTGTGATGTAACTGGTTAGTTATCACTAGGATTGCAACTATATATAATGTTTCCATCACATAATAAACGAATCATTTACAAGACAAACAGCAAAAGGAAAGGAAGTGGTTTAGTAAACTCATTAATAAATAAATTACCCTTTGAATTGCATATTCCTGGTTATAATTTTTGTGGACCTGGAACAAAATTGGAAAAACGATTGTCAAGAGGTGATAAAGGTATAAATTTATTGGATGAGGCTTGTAAAGAACACGATATTGCTTACTCACAATCAAATGATATAAAAAGAAGGCATTTAGCTGATAAAGTATTAGCTGACAAAGCTTTATCAAGGTTCAAAGCTAAAGATTCTAGTTTTGGGGAAAAAACTGCTGCACTAGGAATTACTGGTGCTATGAAAATTAAAAGAAAATTAGGTATGGGACTTCGAACGAGAAGAAAGTTCAAGCGAAAAACTCGAAAAGGACGAGGACTATCATTATCACAGGTAATTTCAAAAGCTAGAAAAGGAATTAAGGGGAAACGTTTTAAAGACCTAAATGAAAGTATTCAAACTGCTTTAAAAGCTATTAAAAAAACTGGTAAAGTGTTACCTCCAAAGAAAAGGGTAATTCCAATCCCAAAGACTGGCGGATTTCTTCCACTTATACCTTTATTTGCTGGTTTGTCTGCTCTTGGTGCTCTTGGAGGAGGGGCTGCAGGTATTGCTAAAGCAGTAAATGATGCAAAAGCAGCCAAAGCGAAATTAGAAGAATCTAAACGACACAATCAAATGATGGAGTCCATTGCGGTAGGAAAAAAAGGAAGTGGACTTTATTTAAAACCCTATAAAACAGGATGTGGATTATACTTGAAACCTTATTCAAAAAACTGCTAAAACATATACCTCGAAAAGCACTTACAAATTACGATTTACTTAAATACGCTAAATATTTACAAATTCCCAACTTTCGTGGTATTTTTATGAGGGATAAATTACCAAAAAAGATAAAGTTAATTGAAAGTGCAATTGTCAATCTAGATAATCACAGTGGTGTTGGTACTCACTGGATAGCATATACAAAAAAAGGAAAAAACATAATATATTTTGATAGTTATGGTAATTTGCGACCCCCTTCTGAATTAATTAAATATTTTTATAGCGACCAAAATAATAATATTGTTAATTATAATTATAACAGTTATCAAAACTTTAACAAAACAAATTGTGGTCAATTGTGTCTAAAATTTCTTTATAACCATATGTAACACCTAATTTTAGTTTATTATTAAACATATTTTTAAAGTAAAATGTCATATAGTTTTGTTCTTAGCGGCAATTCCGCTATTTTAACATCAGAGTTACATCCTCCAATATATTTAGATGAAGATGTTGAATATGTTATCGGTCTTGTAAATTTCGAAACATTTAATGCAATTCCCAATATTGATGTTGGGAATAATGTATTAATTCATGATGAAAATTTAGAAATAGCCATACCCCCAGGTAGCTACGAATTAGAAGACATAACAGATTTTTTAAAAAAACACTTGGATGAGGATAAAATTAGTTTTAGTCTTTATGCAAATAATAATACTTTACGTACACATCTTAAATGTTCAGCCCCCATAACTTTTCGTGAAGGAACTATTGGTAAATTATTAGGGTTTAAAAATGGGCGATTGGAAGCCAACATTGAACATATATCAGATTTTCCCGCGGAAATAATTAAAGTAAATTCAATAAATATAGACTGCAGTATTGCAGAGGGATCATATTTAAACGGGAAACCTGTTCATATAATACACCAATTTTTCCCGAGCGTTGCTCCAGGGTTCAAAATAATTGAGTCACCTCAAAACGTCATATATTTCCCAGTCACCGTTAAAGTAATTGATAAAATAGCCATTAAAATAATAGATCAGGAAGGTGATTTGGTTAATTTTAGAGAAGAAACCATAACCATCAGACTACATCTTAAAAAAGTAGATTAAAGATGGTAATATTATATAACAATAAATCTGCAAACTTTACTAGAAAATTTAATAATAAAAACATTAATAAGACAAGAAAGAAACCAACTTCCTTTAGTAGGAAATCAAACTTCCAAAGGTTAACACCTTCTAATAGAAAATTTCTTCAAAGTTTGGGTTTTAAACTTAAATAAAAATGGATTATTTAAATGTAAGAGAAAATGTATTGGTTGATGAATCAATATTAAGCTGGGAAATTCTTTCTTTCGATCCTTTTAATCCTACAAAACTCGGACCAAATGATGAAATCAGAATTGCTTTGCAACAAACAGGAAAATATCCTTTACCTTGCAAAAGTGAAATTTATGTGGAATTGCAAGTAACTAAAGAAGATGATTCCCCTTTAGCTAATACTGTTTTAATTAATAATGCTCCGGCATTTTTATTTAAAGAATTACGCTATATTTTAAATGGTGTTACTATTGACTCCGTTCGGGATATTGGTATAACTTCAACTCTTAAGGGATATATTTCATTTAATCAAAATGAAAGTGCTAAATTGGAAAATGCCGGTTGGTATCCGAAAACAAAATCTAAAGAAAAAATTATGACTGATGACAAAGGTAATGTTTCATTATGTATACCATTAAAGATGTATTCAGGATTTTTTGAAGATTATAATAAGATTATTCTTAATTCACAACAAGAACTTATTCTAATAAGAAGTAATGATGATACAAATGCATTATTATCCAGTAATGAAGATGAAAAACCCAAAGTTAAAATTACCAAGTTGTGTTGGAGAGTTCCTCATCTTACTGTAGCGATTCCGCAAGAATTAGCACTTACCAAAATTATTGACAAAAATAGTGATATACTAATAACCTTCCGAAGCTGGGAATTAGTTGAATATCCAGAGTTATTGGAAACTACGAGGCACAACTGGCCCGTAAAAACATCTACAAAAGTCGAAACGCCACGTCATGTTCTAATTGCTTTTCAGAAAAATAGACGTGGTAATCTAAAAATGGATATGAGTAAATTTGATCATTGTAATTTAAGAAATATGAATGTCTTTTTAAATTCAGAAAGATATCCTTACAATGATCTTCAACTTGACTTTGAAAATAATAAATTTGCTACTCTGTATGAAATGTTTACAGACTTTCGTCAAGGGTATTATAACTCTCCAGTGGAACCAATTTTTAATCCGAAAGAATTTAAAGAAAATGCTCCTATAGTTTACATTAATTGTTCACATCAAAGAGATTTACTACAAACAGGTCCAGTAACCATGAGAATTGAATTTGAAACCAAGGAAAAAATTCCCCCTAAAACAGCGGCATATTGTGTCATAATTCATGATAAAGTTTTCAGTTACAATCCATTAACAAAAATTGTGAAACAGTTGTAATACAATTTCCTTAAGATAAAATACTCTTTTTAAACAAACCGCTACTTACGCTTAAGAGCGCACGCGTCAATTTTGATATTTATTAACGTAGCCAAACCAGAATTCTTCATTTATATAATGTCTTACGAGATTTCAGTTCGAGTATTAGATTTTCAACTTCAGTTGCAGAAATTAAAAAAACAAATAAGTGAATATCAATTAAAAGTAGAAATGATCAAGAAATTCAAAGATTTGAAAATATGAAACTTATTCTAGATCTTCAAGGATTCAAAATTGAAAATAATAAATTTATTGTAAAGGAATTAGCAGCGTACGATGGGCAAAAGACAAGTCATTTTATTTTCAAAGCTCCATTTCCGATGGGTCATTTACCATCCTATTTACACAAACAAGCTCTGTGGTTAATAAAAAATTACCATTGCATTGAATGGTGTGAAGGATTTACACCATTACACAAATGTGGAGATATCATAAGAGATTTAAGCGCTAAGGTGGACTATGTTTATGTAAAAGGGGAAGAAAAGGCAGATTTCGTAAAGAAGTATTCCATGAAACCAGTTATCGAGATTGATGAACAACCCACCCTAAAGAAAATGGATCCTTGCTGCTTTTATCATCAAAAAATACCATGTGTATGTGCATTATCAAATGTTTATTACCTTTACAACAATTTTTTTATGTAATAAAAGACTTGATTACAAATTATGTGTTTTATTTTCTAACATTGTTTTAATACATGAAATATTATTATTTAATCCTAGTTCTTGAAGTTTACATATTAAAATATCTATATTTTTATTTTTTAAATATTCGCTACAACATTTAGCTGCTAGTAAACATAATTCCGCATGTTCCATATAATTTAAAAACAATATAATATTCTGCGCTTCACTTTCTTGACCTTCATATGCATAAAACTCGGAACAGGCTGCGGACATCAAAAACTCTTCATACATTTCTCTTATTAATAATTCCATAATAAATCCTACACTAAAACCTCCCTGTTTCTCAATATCTCTTTATCTCTCTCTTCCTCTTCCACGATTTCTTTTAATATATCAGGATCTTTTATATAATCCTTCAATATCCTTAAAAAGTAACTGAATCCTATTTTCTTTATTTCATGAAAGAACTTCGGCAAATTTTGGGTTTTTCTATAATTTAAACAGGCTTCTGCAGCTAATTGGTATTAGAAGGCAGTCTCATAATATACCTGTGCCCACTCGGGGTGTGTTTTCCTTAGCATTGCATTCTTTAATTCGGAATTTTGAAGTTTAGTAAACTGTTTACCTAATTTGATTATTTCATTTTGCAAATCACTGTTCATAACTACCACTTATTTTTAATTTAACACTGTTCTTTATTAGTGGTGAATCTTCTATATAAGCTTAAGACTAGTTGTAAATGAATGTAGCTCGCTCAGATTCAGTCCTTTAAAATACCAGCTCCCCTCCAACTGCTACCAGCTCCCCTCCAACTACTGTGGTGGTTAGGAAGGAGGTAGGAGGTGGAGCAAAAAGAGGCGGAGTTTATGAAACCAATCGGAATAGGGGGCGAACTTGGGCAGCCAATCAGAAACAAGGTCATTCTTGGCTGACCAATCAAAAAAGTGGTGGGGGGGTCAACTAGGAGCCCCCTATTCCCACTACTACAGTTTTATTACTCTTTCTAGTTCTTGAATAGAGTATAGGAATGTGTATACTTGCGATCGCCCCCCCCCCTCCCAAGAGCTTTGAGTTCAGGAAAATAGAACTCATTCTGCCGTTTATATTAGGAATGAGTATACTGCTTGCACTCCCCCCCCCCCTACCCGTTGACAACTTGTTTTTCTTGCCATACTGTACTTTTGTGATATCACCGCCTTCCCCAAGGAGAGAGGCTGGATCCGCCCCTGATACAGGCGCGGATCCAAGGGGGGGGGGGGCGGGGGGGACAATCGCCCCTCCTCCAAGAGCTTTGAGTTCAGGAAAATAGACCCGATTTTGCCTCTTATACTATAGTTTATTCAAGAACTAGAGAGAGTAATAAATCATTTTTTACCCTTTTTTTCTTCGCAAACTACCTGTGTTCTTTAGTCCGGTATCTGTTAGACACATATATTTTTATAGCCATGGGTTAGAAATTTTATGATCAAAAATACTAGTATATAATAATGGACTATTTGGGTAGGATAACAATGGATATTTGGAAGTGTGAAGTGTTAAAAAGGATTTTAATCCTTATCACATAAGTCGGAAGGAGATTTATTTTATCACTAAGTATTTATGGTACAGAATATTATTTCGGTAATAAACTTAAAATAAAAAGTTTTTATAATATTATTTTATTTCTTATGATTTCTTAATAATTCACATATATCACAAAACGTAGATAATTTTGACATATTTAACACAAATCACAACTGTATTTTTATTATTTTTAATTTTGCCATAGAAACCGTTTTAGGTACATTCAGACTAAAACGTAGCCTTATTCTCCCAAAAAATTTTAATTATAATTTTAATACTTAAAAAATACCCATTGTCAAAAATACAAAAAGTTAAACATATATAAAAAAATAAATTCGTCCATATAATATTAAAATATTTTTGGGGCTACCAGTCATTTTATTATTAACTAAAACCATTTTTAGGACATTTGACTTTTCAGTTTATTGATTTCTTAAACCATCTGCAGAATTACAATTAAACACTAAAAAGTGATAAAAATGTAATTATTTTTTATATGTTACAGTTAAAATTAGACCTGTTTATTATTATTTCTATTGTACATTGACATCTTAATTTAATTTACTTATTAGATGGAAATCCAATAGCCCCAAAAAAATAAAATAAGCATGTTAATTCTACACGCTAAGAAAAAGACACAAATACAATAATAAAATAATAAAGAACTTACGGCTAATTGCAATTAAATATATCTAAAATTAAAGAGTCCACACTAAAATAAATATATATAAAAAAATATATACAACATATAACAACATTAAGTAAGAAAATACAACAAAAACAAAAATTTAAATAATAAATTGTGATTACACTGGTAAACATTACGTATCTAATTCCTAATCAAAGTCAGTGAGGCTATCTCCGGTCAAATTAATTATAATTTGTTCCTTTATCTCACCGATCATGAGATCGAGTTTCCACATTTTGTTTTTTTCTTTTATTATATGGATTTTTCCCAATTTTCTGCAGTAATTTTATTCAAGAAAATCTTTCGAAAGTTCGGTTAAATTACTAATTTTGCAAGTTGTGTTATTTCTAGCAATTGCACGTTTTACTTGAGAGAAATATTTCCTTCTATAATGGACAGTTTCCGGACGATCTATAAGAACAGATTTTCTATCTGGTTTTTCCCTGCAAAAATTAAGTTTTCTGAACAATTTCCAGAGTTCAGTTGTTTTAATTTCAGGTAAATCGCGATCTTCATTGATTTTAGTTAGAATTTTGTCGACGGTTGGGATCTGCTTCTCATAATAAAATGTATGTACAACTCTTTTTCTTGCAGTTTTCATCTCCTCTTCCAACGAGGTTTTTCGTCTGCCTGCTATCGAATGTGGCTTGGGAGTACTAACAATTCAAGCCGTTTTTTTCTCCTTCAGTATTCGGTACATAGTAGATTTTCCAACTCCTGTCATGTTGGAACACATCTCAATAAAGCTTTTAACATTATTATTTATATATTAATATCTAAAGGCATCATAAACATTCATCGTAATAAATTTTTCGTTGAAGAAAACATGCCCTGGTTTAACGATTTTGGAATAAATATGGAGGTGGGTATTGGGTATCTCACTAATCTCAAATAATATATAAAAACAAGCGCAAACAAGATAAATCACTAAGGAAACACTGTAAGGTGTACTTTGCTCACTGACAGAAATTAAATGGAACTATCAGAAGTTTTATTGTTGCAGTGAATTTATAAAAGCTTATAATATTCAAATATAATTAGATTTACGATAGCCCGCAGTTACCTGCGGCACTGGAGCAGGTACGTTGGAGGTTTCGATAAGTTTTATTACTCTCTCTAGTTCTTGAATAGAGTATAGGAATGTGTATGTTTGCGATCGCGAACTGAATTAAATTTATTAATTCAAAAATTTTATAAAAAATATAAAAGTTCTGCTTTTGAGTTCGAACATTATGCAGTTGATAGTGGTCCATCTTGGTTTCAATATTATTTGGATATATCCAAAAACCATATAGAGGCTGTGAAATTGTGCGAACGTTATTTTCAAAACAAAGATATTGTACAGTTTATACGTGAATTAGTGAAGTTAAGTTGGTTTCATCATGAAGTTCGTCATTTAAACCAATATATTAGAGATCCTGTTGTATTAAAAATCGCGTGGTGAAGATGATGCCTAAAATTGAAAATTTTGTGAGGGACCTTTATGAAGGGTTCATTATGAACGAAGCATGTTCCAAATATTTATCTTGTTTAGTTGAAGAAGAAAGTGAGGGTCAAGATTTATTGTTATATATAAAATATGTTGATCATGCAAATTGTTGTAAAAAAGCAGCAGAATTGTGTAGTGAATTTTTGAAGACTAAAAATGTGTTAAAATTCTTTGATGAACTTAAAAAATTGGACTCAATAAAGAAATAAATTTATGTATTGATTTATTGGTTAATTAAAGTTAGTGTGAAATAAAATATTTAAATTTTTATAGTTGTTTTATTATTGTGTAACGGCTGTTATGTTTAAATATTTGATTATGTAAAGATAGAAAAATATAATTTTCTGTTAGTAATGTGGGGATGTGGATAAATAAAAAAAATATTATTACATTCATTGTTAATTTATTCACTCATAAAAAAAAATTTATTCATAAAGAATACATTAGAAAGGGCACACATTGAAGGTAATTGAGAATGATAAAAATATTTAGGAGATGATTTAATTAAAACAGGTTGTTCGTCCAATTCAATTATTGGCTTAGTACAATATTTTCTAATAAAATTAGCTTTCTCTTCTCCTTTAATATAAATGAATTCACCTTTATCTGTTAAGTTTTTTACTATAGATGAAAAATTATGAAGAGGAATATATCCTGTATTCCAATTGATGCAGTGATGAAATTTCATTAACCATTCTGCTTGCTTGTATGTTTCTGGTGGAAGCATTTGTAGTGGATACGGTGGTTTAAAAATATAATGACTCATTTTATGTCGATCAAACATTGCAAGTTCTTTAGGAATAAACTTGTTGTGTTCATCCTTAAATCCTTGAACATCCATAACTATTCTCATTTTTATTTAGCAAATTTTTAAAGTACTAAATTTTTTTATTACAAATTGTTTTTTCGAATAGTCTTCAATAAGATTTTTTAAATGTTTAATTTTTTTTAAAAAATAGTTCTATTTTTTCTTTTTGTATTTTGTACATTCCATTTGATGTGCAACAAACTATGGTATAGAAACAACTAATCTTATTCGATATATTTTCATTTTAATAATGATATTTGATGTGGTGGGAGAAGTTAAAGTTGTTTAACAATTTTTGTTAATGGATTATAGCTAAATACTTTATCATGTATTATAACACAATACGCAGCTGTTTTTCCCGATATTTTTTCTTTTGTCTCAAATTCAATTCTCATGGTTACTGGGCCGGATTGTAATAAATCTCTCTGATGAGAGCAATTAATGTAAGCAATAGGTGCATTATCTTTAAATTCTTTGGGATTAAATATTGGTTCTATTGGAAAGTTATAATATACTTGACAAAATTCAGAAAACATTTCATACAGGGTAGCAAACTTATTATTTTTAAAATCAAGCTGAAGATCCTGATAAAGATATCTTTCTGAATTTAAAAACACATTTATATTCCTTAGGTCACAATGATCAAATTTACTAATATCTGATTTTAAATTACCACGTTTATCCTTTTGAAAAGCAATTAGTACATGTCTTGGTGTTTCAATTTTTGTGGAGGTTTTGACAGGCCAATTATGTCTTGTATTTTCTAATAACTCTGGATATTCAATTAATTCCCAACTTCGGAAAGTAAGAAGAATATCATTGTTTTTATCAATAATTTTCGTTAGTGCCAATTCTTGGGGAATGGCCACAGTAAGATGTGGAACTCGCCAACAAACTTTGGTTATTTTAATTTTCGGTTCTTCATCATCACTTGTGGTTACTAAAGCATTTTTGTCATCATTGCTTCTTATTAGTATTAGTTCTTGTTGTGAATTTAAAATTATTTTGTTATAATCTTCAAAAAATCCTGAGTACATTTTTAATGGGACGCATAGGGAAACGTTTCCTTTTTCATCAGTCATAATTTTTTCTTCAGGTTCCGTTTTTGCATACCATCCAGCATTTTCCAATTTAGCACTTTCGTTTTGATTAAATGATATGTATCCTTTAAGAGTTGAAGTAATTCCTACATCTCGAACTGAATCAATTGTAACACCATTTAAAATATAACGTAATTCTTTAAACAAGAATGCTGGAGCATTGTTGATTAATACCGTATTAGCCAATGGAGTATCATCTTCTTTGGTAACTTGAAATTCTAAATATAATTCACTTTTGCAAGGTAAAGGATATTTTCCTGTTTGTTGTAGAGCAATTCTAATTTCATCATTTAATCCAAGTTTTGTAGGATTGAAAGGTTCAAATGATAGTATTTCCCAGCTTAATATTGATTCATCTACAAGAATATTTTCTTTTTCATTTAAATATTCCATTTTATTTTAGTTTGAAACCTAAACTTATCAGAAATTTTTTATTAGAAGGTGTTAACCTTTGAGAGTTTAATTTATTACTACTTAAATGTCGTTTAGTATCTTTCTTATTAATGTTTTTAGAGTAAAATGTTTTTGAAAAATTATAATTTGATACTTTTTTATTATATAAAATAACCATTATTCATCTATTTTTTTAAGATGTAGTCTTACTGTTACCGTTTCTCCTCTGAAATTGATGAGATCACCATCTTGATCTACTATTTTAATGTTTATATTGTCTATTACCTTTACAGTAACAGGAAAGTAAAGGACATTTTGTGGTGATTCTATTATTTTAAAACCAGGAGCTATACTAGGAAAAAATTGATGTATTATATGAACAGGTTTTCCATTTAAATATGATCCTTCGGCAATATTACAATCGATGTTTATGGCGTTTACTTTAATAATTTCCGCTGGTTTCCTTATTTTTAAAACCTAATATTTTTCCTACAGTTCCATCACGAAACGAGATAGGAATATCTGTTTTAATATGTGTTCGTAAAGTATTATTATTGGCATAAATATGAAGAAAAGTACGATTATCCAAAAATTTTTGAATAAAATTATTTACATCATCTATTTCATAACTACCTGGTGGTATTCTTATTTCTTTATTTGAGTCATAAATGAAAAGATTATTAGTCTCATCAATATTTGGAATAGCATTAAAAGTTTCAAAATTTACAAGTCCAATGGAATATTCAAAATTTTCATCTAAATATATTGGAGGATGAATATTAACAGAAAGCGTGGGGGAATTACCGCTAATGACAAAACTGTACGACATATCTCTTTAAAATTTTTTAACAAAATGAATTAATATTGTTTTTCAACCATTATTATAAAGAAATTTAAGACAGAGCTCACCACAATTTGTTTTGTTAATTGATTGATAATGATCGTAGTTAGATTTCACAATATTTTTCTTTTTATCGCTGAAAAAATATTTTGTTAATTCGGTAGATGGTCGCAAATTGCCATAACTATCAAAATATAAAATATTTTTCCCTTTTTTTATGTATGCAGTCCAATGAGTTCCATCACCACTATTCTTATCAAGATTAACAATACCACTTTCATTTTTATTAATTTTTTTGGTAATTTATCTCTCATGAATATACCTCGAAAGTTAGGAATTTTAAGTAGATTAATATATTTACTTAAATCATAATTTGTAAGTGGTTTTCGAGGTATTTGTTTTAACAGTTTTTTTAATAAGATTTCAGATATAATCCACATCCAGTTTTGTATGGTTTTAAATAAAGACCACTTCCTTGTTTCCCTATTGCTATAGATTCCATCATTTTATTATGTCTTTTGGACTCTTCTAATTTTTCTTTAACAGCTTTTGCATCGTTGACAGCTTTCGCAATACCTGCTGCTCCTCCTCCAAGAGCACCTAAAGCGGACAAACCAGCAAATAAAAGAATAAGAGGTAGAAATCCACCAGTTTTTTGAATTGGTATGATTCTATTTTTTGGTGATAATATTCTACTATCTCCGATAGATCTAAGTGCGGTTTGAATAATATCAGTCAAACTTTTAAATTGTTTTCCGTTTAGTACTTGTCTTGCTTTTGAAATAGCTTGAGATAAAGTTATTCCTCGTCCTAGACGAGTTTTTCGACTTCTGTTTTTCCTTCTATTTTTTAATCCCATACCAAATTTTCTTTTAATTTTCATTGCACCTCTTATTCCAAGTGCAGCAGTTTTTTCTCCAAAAGTGGCGTCTTTTGCTCTGAACCTTTCGGCAGCTTTGTCACCTAATAATTTATCAACAGCGTGTCGGCTTTTTATATCATTTGATTCTGCATAGGCAATATCATGCTCTTTACAAGCTTCATCCAATAAATTTATGCCTTTATCGCCTCTAGCTAGTCTCTTTTCTAGTTTGGTTCCAGGTCCACAAAAATTATACCCAGGTAGATGTAATTCAAAAGGTAACTTATTTATTAGAGTATTAATTAAACCACTACCTCTTTTTCTGACTCTTCTTTTATAAATGGATTGTTGCTTATATCAGATTGAGATTATATAATTGAAATCTTGGAACAAACTGACTAGTTTTAAATTAGAACTTACCCTTTATACATCCTCTTATATATGAAAATTGTCAAACAACCTTATTCAATTATTATTAAAGACCATGAGACTTCAAGAAATAATTTTAGAAAACATGGAAAATTGTTTGAAGGCTCTAGTAAAAGGGGGTTAATTATTGGTCCATCAGGGTGTGGTAAAACTAATATCATTATAAGTTTAATTGAAGATCCCAATGGTTTACGGTTTGAAAATTTATATATTTATTCAAAGTCTCTATATCAACCAAAATATGAATATTTGAGATTACTTTTTAAACCATTGAGAGAAATTGGATATTATGAATCCGAAAATGAAGAAAATATTGTTTCTTCACAATAAATAAAACCAAATTCCATAATAATATTTGATGATATAGTGTGTTGCAATCAGAATGTTGTAAAAGATTATTTTTGTTTCGGAAGACATAAAAATACTGATTGTTTTTATTTGTGTCAAACGTATTCTTCGATTCCAAAGCAATTAATTCGTGACAATGCGAATTTGATTGTTATATTTCAACAAGACAAAACGAACTTAAAACATATTTATGATGATCATGTTAATGTTGATATGTCATTTAATCAATTTAATGAGTTATGTTTGATGTGTTGGAAAGATAAATTTGGATTTTTGGTAATAGACAAGGATTCGAATTTAAAATCCGGTCGATATCGAAAAGGATTTGATTCATATATTTTCTTATAAAAATAAAAGTTTTGTGAAAAATTTAACTAATCATGAATGAACGCTTAGCAAGAAAGCTTGTTAAGTCAAGGAAAGCTGTTAAACAAAAATATCAAAGTTTAAAAAATGCTGAATTTGAAGCACAATCCAAATTGGAGGAAACCTATAAACCAATAACTCAACCCCTACAACAATTAATTTCAACAATTGGTAAAATTGAATCGGCTGAGGTAAAGGAAGAGCTACAAACACCCATTAAAAAAAAATATGAAACACCAGAAAAAAGATTGTTTCCAACACTAACACCAAGAAAAAAACTACAGTATGCAACATCAACACCAGAAAAAAGAAAGACAGGGAAAACTCCAATTCTTCCTACAGAAATACCAACAATTATTGATTGGGAAACCAGTATAGCTTCACATAGTCAGATGCCATCTTTACAACAAACAAGTGTCATAGCAGAAACCACCCCTTCTTCAATTTCACAATCTACGGTAGGAAATCTTTCGGATATATTAGAACAAACACGCCAAACAATTCAAACATTTGTCAGTACACCTTTATATCAAGAATATTTATCAGGATTTCATGAATTACCTCGTCAATATATTGACGGAGGGGTAAAAGATGTGGAACATAAGTTTGATCACCTCTATGGAATAGTACATGATTTTGAAACTGAGAAATTCTTTTTGGATTTAACAGAAAGACCTATAGTAATTATCGGTAAAAACATAAAAGTTGAAGGTATAACTTATACAGGTACACCAGGTTTATATGAATTATTATTTAAAAAGGAACCAGTAGGTTATAAAAAACAAGATTTGGAAAATTATATGGATATTTTAAAGAGAACCAATGCATACCGTAGAAATTATGATCCAAATGAGCAGGTACAGGGAAATGGATCACAAAAATATATTTCTATAATAGGGCCTTATTTACAAAATAAAGGAATTACAAAAACCAAAACCATAAATCCCGAAACGCATAATATAGTTCAAGGATTTTTTGACAGACGAAAAGCTCCCTACAGAGAAACTCGAATATCTTCGAAAAGAACAGGATCCGGTATAACTTTAAAAGTTAATAAGCCTTATACCGATTACGTATATTGGGATAACGTAAATGAACTTGTTGATAGACTTCGACTGCTGGTAGCATCTATGATGGCTGGGAATACAGGACATAACAACGAAATTATTTCTATTATAGAAGAATTGAAAGAAGCCAATATAATTGTATAAAAGAATGTAGTAAATATTGTTACATAACATTGTTAAAATGACGATTGATAAATTTGGACGTCGTATTTCTAAAAAGTATACAGTAGATATACCTACAATAGAAAATAAAATACTAGCCAATGTTGAAAATGAAATATTAAAAAATTTTAATGATAAATATATAGAAAATAAAATTGTTCAAAGATTTGAACCTGTGTTAAAAAATGATATTGTAAATTTAAAAAAGAGAGTTAGTGAAAATGATGAAAATGTGGAATCTATTTCAAAAAAATTAAGTGATTTGAAGAAAATGTTGTGTCAAACTATGATAACAGGATATTAAATATAAAAAATATTATCAAAGACAATGATGAACTATTAAAAAGTTGTTCTCAAAAAACCTCGAAGTGTGAAGATGATTTTAAAACAATAAAACAGAAATATGATGAAGTAAAGAGTTTTGAAAATAACCTAAAAAATGAAATAACATTGGTTAAATCGAAAATAAATGATACTTCTACAATAGAAATTGTTAAACAAATTATTATAAAAGATATGGTATCAAAGTACCAAGAATTTACAAACAAACTTAATAATAGGGTTTCTGAAGAAATAGGTAATTTTCAAAACATTCATGATGGTATGAATAAAAACACACAACAAATAGAGAGAGCTATGAATACACACTTTATAATCCATAAAAAAGATAACGATAATATTAATGAAATAAATCAGAAAATTAATTTATTTGAAAATAATGCTGAAATAATTCTATTAAACTTGAAAAATTTGGAAAAGAAATTAAACACAGATTTACAAAATGTAAATGAAAAAATTGAAAATAAATTTAAAAATGAAATTTTAAAAAATAGTGAACAAATCATGGAGATAATCTCACAATTAAACAATTTAAAAACAGAATTAAGAACCACTGTTGACGATGAATATTTTCAAAAGATTTTGAATAAAAGATTAGAAAAAGAATTAGAATCTTTAGCAGAACTAATACAAGCTCTGATTAACACCTCTATCCATGATTTAAAAAAAGGACTTGCACAACACAGTTCAAAAATTGAAGAAATTTCAACAAAGTTAAATGATTATGAAAAATCTTTGAACGATGTAAGAATTGAAATTGAAAAAGCGATTTTAGATATAAAGAAAATAGAAAAAAAATTGGTAGAAATAAAATTAAATTTAACAAATGTAGAATTTCATTTAGGAAAAGATATAACAAATCTAGAAAATAAATTGGTAAAAGAAATAAAATCATTAAACGAATTAGTTCAAAGAGCAGCCGAAGTTTCTAGAAAAGAGTTTAATGACACAATGGCATATGCTAGAGAAGAATTAAACGCAACAGTAAGAGAAATGAGAAACGAAAGTATAAAATCACTTGTTGTTTTTGAAACTAAAATTAATGTAAGAATTACCAACATTGAAGATGAAATCAAAAAAGTCAAAGATTCGAATAATGCATCTTTTAAAAATTTGGAATATAAAATCGAAGATGAAATCAAAAAAGTCAAAGATTCCAATAATGCATCCTTTAAAACTTTGGAATATAAAATCGAAGATTTGCTAAAAAAAGATAACAAACAAATAAAATAAGTTATTTAAAGAAGGTATTAAGAAATTTTATTCTAGTACTATGACTAAAAATATTAAAGAAACAGTTGTAGATGAATTACATAAACCGGCAAAAAGAAGATATAGAAGAAGACGAACTATTGTTAAAAGCCTAAATGACTTATGGCAAGCTGATTTGGTAGAGATGCAACCCTATTCCAAATTTAATAAAGGTTATAGATATATTTTGGTGGTGATAAATGCATTCTCAAAGTATGTTTGGACTCAACCACTTAAAAGTAAAAAAGGAAAAGATGTAACTGAAGCTATGAAAAAAAATTTAGAAAAAACAAGTAAACCGCAAAATTTGCAGACAGATTTGGGAAAAGAATTTTTCAATAAAGATTTTAAGGATCTTATGAATTGTTACAAAATTAATCATTATAATACTTACTCTAATCTCAAAGCGAGTATTGTAGAACGCGTAAATCGAACTTTAAAAAATATAATGTGGAAATATTTTAGTAATAGAGGGAATTACCAATGGTACTCTATTTTACCCACTATTATTGAAAAATATAATAATAGTATTCATAGAACTACCGGATATAGACCTGTTGAGGTTAATAAAAAAAATGAGAAAACTATACTGCAAAATTCTTTTACTTTTAAAAAAACATTTGATTTAAAGCGCACTAAATTTAAAGAAAATGATTTTATTAGAATTTCCAAACAAAGAGAAGCTTTTGAAAAAGGATATACTCCAAATTGGTCAACTGAAATTTTTCAAATTAGAAAGGTTCAGTTAACAAATCCACCCACCTATTTATTAAAAGATAATAAAAATGAATATATTGAAGGAGGTTTCTACCAAGAAGAGTTACAAAAAGTTAAACATCCAGATGTGTTTTTGGTTGAAAAAATTTTAAGGAAGAAAGGGAACCAAACTTTTGTTAAATGGTTAGGATTCGATAAATCACATAATTCATCGATTCTTAAAAAAGATGTATTGTAATTAATTTTAAGTAATATTATAAATCAAATTTTTAAATAAAATACCCATTTATATAACATATTTTTTATTTACGATAATCCTTTTTACAACAAATACTAATAATATAATTTTTAAGATGTTTACAACTGAGATTAACAATATAAATTTATATTTTTACATTAAATCTTTCAATATATATTTTTTTTCTATGATCTACATCAAAAATACTTCTAAGAATACTTTCACATTGTTCAACTCGTTTTTCAAATCTTAGTCTGTCAAGATAAAATTTCTGATATTCACTTTTTCGAGCTTGTCTAAATGCAAAGTCCCATGTCACTAATATATAAACTTTATTATTGTTCTCACTGATTGTCACTGATTTCTTCATATTTCTATTGTAATGCACCGGGTTTTCTTAACTTGTTTTCTAATTCCTGTTTATGTAGAGATAACATTTCTAAAACAGTTCCGACATTCTCACTGTTTAAATTCTGACATGGATCCAAAACACTATAAATATGAGACAACACATCTCCTGACTGATAATTATCGTGATGAAACAAATTAAAATATTTGGAAAATTCTTGCTTTTTAATTTTATGAATTCTGTAGTCAACAAGTTCGTCGATTTCAACTAATTTATCTATTGATTCTTTTCCCAGAATCACATAATGTTCATCCTTTTGAATTCTGATAACAGGAGAATGATTTATTTTTTCAAAAAACACTGTGATTTTTTCAATTTTTAGTGGGTATGCATATGCTTGAGAAGAATAAAAATAATTCACCAACACTCCTTGATTTTTTTGAAGTTCTTTCCATTCTTCTTCATTCAAGTAAATGTGAAATCCATTTCGACCTCCAATTAGAGCTTTTGGTGTAAAATCATTTATACCAATTCCAACACAAACAAATTTTGATAAGGAATTGTTAAGATAGTAGATTTTTGAATTTAATAATTTTTCATTACAATGACTATTTTTATCATTGGTTTCACTAGAACTGGATTTATGTCCATTAAAATTGCTACTATTAAACATGATGTCTTGATGCTAACTGAAAACTAAAATACTGAGTCTGAATATATCTTATCCACCCCACTCCTCTATAAATTTCAAGGTCAAGCAAGTTTATTAAATTTTTATGACCTATCTTGATAAAACAAAATTGTCAAGAACGACAAAAGTGAAAAACTACCTATTGATAAAATTATATTGAAGATAAATAGAATTAAACAGTTTTTACCTTCCTCATCATTTTTAATATGAGCACAGCTAGAAGTCGTAAATGGTTTTTTATTTTTTTCAATCCAGTTAGTGTCAAAAATTGTATTATTTGGATAATGAAAGTAAATTTTGAAAAAATTACTATTAGATTGACTATTATTCATATTATATGTGAAAGCAGTTGAATAATTATTAATATTCATAGCTTTCATATAATTCCATATTTCAGGTTTAACAGTAGAGGTTTCGTTTTCAAAACACACCATTCCATGTAAAACCCTTGGAGGATAAAGTACATATAAAGTATTATTTAAAATTGAATGTAAAACAATGTAGTTGATAAGGGATGTCATTAAAACACTTTTCAGTTTTAAATGTCTATTAACAAAACAATAAGAGATTGAAATAAGACTGAACAGTTTTAATTAATTTTCTACAATATATAGACATATTTTTTTTCAAAATATTAAATAATTTGTTTACAAATTAGAGATACAAACATGGTTATTAAAACTATTAAAAAATGAAAAATGTTGACATATTTTCTTTCACTTTATGGACATTAAATAATTTGTTTACAAATTAGAGATACAAACATAGTTATTAAAACTAATAAAAAAATGAAAGATGTTGACATATTTTCTTTCACTTTAAGGACAACAGGTTCACATTTTTTATTTTTTTCACCTAACCACAAACACTCGATTAAATCACAGTTCTTCCAGTGACGATAATGTTCCTCAATTGGACAATCATCAATTTTCCAGGCAAATATTTCTGCACCACAGTAAAAACATTTACAAACATCATGAATGGCTAAATAATAAAACCCTGATTGGGCTAATACTTTAGGATTTAATTTTCCATTCCAGAATTTAAATGAAGAAAGTCTTTTTTCATATGTTCTATATAATTTGTTATCAATTTCTTTTTCAAAAGATTCTAAACACATATTTATTCTAGACGGTGGTATATTTTATACTGATATAATTTTAAAATTTACAATGTTCTTAAATACTTCAAATTTAGCCTTAACGAGTAAAACTTTTAATCTTAAAAGAATTTTTTATAATTCATTTTCATGGTCTATTAACCACTGAAAAAATGGAATATCTTGGTGACCCCATGCTAATGTATCATAACTATTGGGAATTTTAAATCTTTTATCATCATTAGAAGTGAGAGCTAATTTGTTAACTAATTCTGTATAAATATTGTGAAGTCGAGATCTAAACAAATACATTGTACAGAAAGCTTTTGAATTTTGTTCTACAACATCTTTATAATGTGTTAATTCTAATTGTTTTTTAATGCTACTTTTCTTTATCCCCTTAGCTTTTTTAAGCAACCCATTTTCTGACTTAACACAATAAGCTTTGGCCCCTGTGCCATAAAAGCTTTCTATTGGTTCACCAGCATATTCATCCTTAAACTTTCCAACAACAGATTTAGTTATTGGTATTTCATGTATATTATTAACATCATAATTTGAAGTATCGAATTTATCAATATTAACCCTAATGACTTCATAAACATTACTTGTCTCAATTTCCAAAATAAAGGAATCTGTATCTGTGTACAGAAGTTTAATATTATTCTTATATAAAGGTTTTAAAAACCCATAAAAAAAGTCATACATCACCGTTTTTGATATATCTAAAATACTAAAGCCTACATAGACAGGTTTATCATATTGCACTAACACTTTACGCATTTGCACAGCTACTAAATTCTCTGAAAATATTGTTACATCTTTAAAGGATGGTTTAGCAATTACATTTTCTGCCCCATCTTGTCTATGATTTTTTGCCCATTGTGTAACCAATCGTATATCTGTCCTTTTATCCACATTTTCCATTGTTTTACCGTAGATGCTATTATTTGCCAATTTATAAGAATTTTTCTGAAATTGATTTTTAGATTGATTTCTTAAATTTGTATTTAGATCAATAAATTTTTTTAACCATTGAGATTGTGTAAACTCTACAACCCTATGAATTTTAGTTAGTTTAGTTCCATATTGAATACATTGTTTTAATAAAGTATACTGAATTACATATTTTTCTTTATTTTTTAAATTTGGAATTAATTTAAAAGTTTTAGAATTTTGATGCTTATAATTTTCTGGACAGAATGGAAATTCATTATGTAAATTGTGTAAATTTTCAGGATATTCTAAATCGACCTCTAGCACATAACCCTTGTCATTAGTCTCAGATATATTCATTATATCTAAATTTTGAATTTGTTGATTTGATAACCAAACAAAATCTTTTTCGGGTAGATATTGAGACATCGCATATCCGTAAAGATTAGTTGCATCAAAATACATAATATATTTAGATGGTTGTAATGGATCATAATTTGAAAGAAATAAATTGTTTGCTATAGATTTCCTACATACACAGGTACTGATTCCTCCTCTTACACTACCTTTAAAAAAATGTAACATATCTGGGTCTGTTATTAACTCCAATTCGACTCCAGTATATCTTAAACAAGCGTCAAAACTTAAACCTGGAAAAGTATAATAATGTGCAGGATCAAGTTTGTAAGTTTCCATACACGTTTTTCTAAAATTTTGAAAAACATCTGCCAAAAGTGATACATCAGATTTAAGATATAAATCGGAATATTCACCGATTGTTTTACATTCAAATAAATTCCAAACATTTTTAGCCCTCTCATATTCTTCATCAATAGTGTGTTCATCCGTGAGGTCATTATAAAATTTTTTTTATCTGGTAACTCCGTTTCATTTAATTTGGCGATATTATCAATATATTTATAAGGGAAAACGCCTTTTTGACTGATATACTTAAATTTTTCTTTTTCATTAAAATATTTGAACACTTCTTTGCATTGTTCATCATTAAGAATGGAAGCTAAATTTGACAAAGAATATGGTAGGAACTGAAATGAATCAATAAATTTAAGATATAGAAATTTTGACTTGGTGAAACCAGTTTTTTTTTATCTAAATATTGATCTACTTCAATAGATTTTTGAAATGAAATGTATTTCTCTTTATTCTGGGCTATGACAAATAATTGTTCATGATTTGGACATAAATTTTTTATAAACAGATTAGAATAATAATTACGCAAATTGTGTAAAACTACTGGAATGGAATTAGATAATTTATAATTTAAGTTGCATTTAGAGTGTGACGGACCTCAATAGGAACCTGTTAAATGACAATGATCAGCAACCTTATCCGAAATTATAGGTTTATCACATATATGACAATCATTCGTATATTCAAAATGTAATTGTTCCAACACATTTAATTTTTTCATTGGTATTAACTTTTTCATATATTTATTGTAAATATTAAGAACGTCTCTTTCTAAGTAAGTTATAAAAATTTGTGCACAATTGGGACCCATATAATTTTGAAATTTGGAAATTGAATCATCAAATGAACACTTTATATAATAAGCAAACGAATATGGAATATGTTGACATTTTTTTTCAGTATATGGAGAACTTGGATCTACATCATTAATTTCATTATTTAAAGGCTTAAGAATGCATTCAAAATCTGCATATATAACAAATGGAACTTCAATTTGTTTTTGTATATTCTGAAATTTTAAAATATTTTCGGGAATAATATTTCCAAATCTATCTATTTTGGTTTCAGTTGAAGGTAGATTTATTCTTACAAAATCACAATCATATGTGTTATGTCTGACTAATAATTCTTCAGTAGTAAAATATTGTAAACAACCGCCGCATAAAAAATTTTTCCCATGATGTTTAGATAATTGTTTAGAAATTAATCTAGATAAATCCGTAATATAACAGTAATGGAAATTTCCATTATCATCTCCAATTAATAATAAATTAAGGTGACGTTCTCGCTTATTTTTTGTATAATGTAAAGGTCTTATAATTTCGAATTGAGTTTTAAAATTATTCTTGATTTTTTCTAATCCATAAACATTAACCGAAATATTGTTTAAATTTTCAAATTTACTTATGTCTTTTAAAGTTAAGTGAATGAAGAGCTGCAACCACAGACCAGGCGAAACAACATTCATCATTGTTTTGAACGTTGACTACAGCATTTTTCAACTTGATCTCCGACGGTAGTGGTATATATGAAGAAGCTTTTAAGGAGTTATACTTGTTGATGTTAAGCTCAACGTGTAATATTTTTATTAAAATCCATCCTGAAATTAAAGAAGAATAATTAACAACAAATTTATTTTTGGTTTAAGTTTAGTTACTAAATATTTAATAAAAAATAATTTACCCGAATCTTTTTCTGCCAGTTCATCAGCTTTCCGGTCAATAATTTTAATAATATCTTCTAGTTCTTGCGTTAATTCTGAACTATTACATAAAATCTGAAATGGGGTATTGAAAGACTTAACTTCATGACTTTCCTTGGAAGGATTTAAGTAAAGACCAAATAACTCCATGTTGAGTTTGATGCAGGTGTGTCTTTGGATTTCATAACTGATTACCTCAATTATTTTTTGTTGTATTTCGGAGAAAAAATCATAAATGTTGATTTGGTATTGAGTCGATGATATTTTATATGAAATGATTCTTTCCTTAAATGCCGATTTTATTACAGATACATTATCATCTCTAACCACCATTGAATTGGTTTTGTGTTTATTTGTTTTCAAATGACAGAACCATAATGACTTTTTTATAAATATTTTGCAGAATTGACAATATCTTCTTTCACCTAAAATTTAATAACTTCTTTATTAAATTTGCCTATAATTCATCAAATTAATAACTAATTATTAAATTGGAACAAAATTTCTATTTAAAATTAAACTTACAGCTTTTCTTCTTCTGTTCTTACTGGGGGCCATTGTTAGAGTGAATTATCTTCTTGTGGCGATTCAAATTGTCTTTTCGAGTAAAAATTTTGAAGCACTCTTCACATTTAAAATCCATTTTTCTAAAACGAATCTCTTATTGTGAAGCCCAAGTCGATTTTAACACACTGAAGGTAACACGGTCAGGTATGAATTTAAATGGTGGAAAAGAAGTAGGAGGGGAGTTAAGGAATGGGATGGAAAAAGCTAAGAGTAGCTTTATAAAGTTCTATCGCCCTTTCCCACATCTTCCTTTTCTCCTCAGCTGTTTTATTAGGATCGCAATTTAAAATAGACTCCAAAACAAATCCTAATGATCTTTGATAAGACAAATGTTTATTTTTAATTTTGAAATTTGATTTTGAATAAAAGCTTAGTTTCGGATAATCGTTTTCGAAGGGGATTGACACTTCCGTTTGTGTTAAAACAGAATTTTGAACTGTCTCTGTTTGTGTGGAAACAGAATTTAAAATTTCATCGAAATCTGGTGGCGAGTTTTCAAAAATTATTGGAGAATTTGGAAAATTAAATTCACAGTATGTATTTTGGCCGCACGGAATTGAATTTTGACTAAAATTTTCAATTTTTTTAGATGGTTCACTTATTATTGGAAGAATTTCTTGGGAACCACCACCACTAGTAAAGGATGCTCCCAAATCTTCACTACAATCTGAAATTTTGTAACTATCCCGTGAACCATCCTCCTCCCCCAAAACATCAACCCCCATATTTCCACTACTAGTCGATTCCGAAATTTTATTTTATTTTTTTGATTAGTTGTAATTTTGAACAGAGATAGAGGAGAAAATGAAGAATTACCCGGTATTCCTCCAGAATTGTTTTCACTTTCAAAATTTCTAGTTTTCAACATTCCAAAAAAATTTTGTGATTTATTTGAACCCGAATCATTGTCACTCTCACTGTCACTGTTACTCTGATAATTTGTTAAATTTTTATTAATTTTAGGAATCCCCATTAGCTTTTTAAAATAGTCGATATTGTCTACATCTTGAGCTAATATGTCGGGAGTATTTGCAATGAGAGTGTCCGTTGTTAAATCTAAGTTTTGAGTTACAAAATTTGGGGTTTCCGGCGTTAAAATGTTATTAAAATCTAAATTTTGTGATAAAATTGAATTTTAAAAGTCAAAATCTGTCTCCGAAATATTCTCTAGTTCAGGCAAATATTCCAAATTTTCTAAAAATTTTATGTTCGTTTCTGAACAACTTTGGAGTAATTTGTTTTCTAAATTTTTTTCTTGCATCGTATTAATCATCGCGTTAAAATTTTGGGTTTTCTGACTTAAATTTTGGTTGTCACTTTCATTTTAATTTTTCAAAAAAGCAGGCTGAATTATTATATTTGAAATTATATTAATTTTGTTCAGCACTCCTAACTGTTCAGTGGAAGTTGAGGCAAAAGGAAAAGACATACCTTTAAAATTTGAGTACACTTGACAGCAACAAACTAAAACACACTAAAACAAACTAAAATTGGAGACTTTAAATTTAAAGCGTGGTAAACTCGACTTAAGCTTGCTATAAACTGATCTTCGATCATTTTATATGAAAGTAGACCACGTTTTGTCCTCGTAAGTATAGTGACCTCAATAAAGGTCAATGACCTCAATTCTGCGCGTCACACCCCGTGGAACCCCCCTTCCCCCTTCCCCTTCCCCCGCAAAAACCTTTTCCCCCTTCCCTCTTCCTCCCTTCCCCCCGCTGAGCCCCCCAGCTGAGTCCCTCTGCTGAGCTGCTTAGGGAGCTACGTCCCCTATAAGTCTCAGTGAGACGTCCTAAAATGTACTGTAACTATAAAAACTCGAGAGGTTTGCGGGCATATAAAACACAAAATTCTCCTCGGAGCATCTTACCTTAAGGGTCCCCTATAACTCTCAGTGAGACGTCCTAAAATGTGCTGTAACTATAAAAACACGAGAGGTTTGCGGGCGTATAAAAAACACAAGGTTTTTTTCGGGGCATCTCGCCTGGTGCGGGGGGTCCAGGGGCGGGGGGCCGAAGGATCCTCAAGTGGAACCTCAAATAAATCCGGAGGAACCAGTCCAGTGTGACGAAGTCGATTCCACTACAAAGTAAGTAGCTTATATTAAGCTTATATTAAATGTTTTAATTTATTATTAGTATTCCTAATATCAAAATACTAATTGATTTTTTTTTTTTTCAGTTGACAGATACAAACAATAGACCAAGTTTAGGGACAGTGTAAAGTGAAACTATTTTTAGGTTAAGTTAAAGTGTTTAAGTGATAGTGAATAGTAACGGAGACGATTTAAGGTAATGTAAATTTTATTTAATTGATCTAATTATAAAGGAGTATGAAGATAACTGTACCTAAATTTCCTATAGTATTTTTTCTTTCATATTTATAAACTTATTAATTTTAGATTTAAAACTCTCTAAAATAAGAAAGGATTAAGAATTTTTGAACAGGGTGGTTAATTTAAAATATTTTTTCAATCTATTATGAATAATCAAACTCTTGTATTGAGTTGTTATTCTTATAAATAAAACATTTTTTTTTCGAAATTGTTCAATTCTTTATTCCAATAAGATAAGAATAAATGGATAAATTAAAAACAAACAATAATAATTTTAAAATAATAAAAATTAAATAATAATACATTTTAAAATAAATATTCTAGGATTATAATTTCTTCATTTTCACATTTATGAAGTGGTTTGCAACACATAAATATTAAATAATACATTCTAATCTAAATATTCTAGGACTACAGTTTCTTCATTTTCACATTTAATTACACATAGTTCATTGCGACAGATTGGACATGTTTTATTAATTAACATCCACATTCCTAAACAAGGGATGCAAAATCTGTGATTACAAGGTTCTGGTGACATCATTTTATTAGATAATATATCTTCAAGACATATCGGACATTCTTCGGTTTTATTTTCAATTATTTCGTTAACAACTTTTTTTTTTACCCTTCGCGACTTCCTACCGTTTTTATATATTGGTTTTTTACCAGGCATTATATTGGCACCACTAGAACATTTGCGTCCCAATCTAAATCAATATTTTTAACACTACTATTGCAAATTAAACAAACTTTGGGGGTAATAATTTGATACAACTGTCTTGAACACATATCGCAATGTAAATCATCACTTAAGCGTTTTAATTTTCTGTTATTATGAGTATTTACATGTCTATGAGCCCCTGCCCTTTGATAATATTGTATAATTTGATAGCATGCGTGACAAAGAGTGTTAATTGATTTTCCGTCACTACAAACACTACGATATAACTCTGAGTAATACAGAACACAACTTCTTTGGGATCAGTGTACTTATGTTTCACTAAACAAAATTTAGCACTAGCACTTTCTTCTTCATTATCTTCTTCAATATCGGAGTCACCAGATTCAGCTTCAATTTGTTCGAAATTATTTATATCGTAGTTCAAACAATTTCTGAAGTTCTTCTGAAATTTTTTTTCGTTAAGATATGTATTGTAATCCAATACTCCAATTAATTCATCTAGATCTGGATTTTTTTCAATATTATTATCCATAAATTTTTGAGTGAATTTTTTTAATATTTACTTTGTAATATTTACTATTAAATATAAAATTATTTACTTATTATTTACTTATTATTTGTTGGTATTTAATTTATCATCTTTTGTTGCTCCACGTATCTATTTTATAAATTTACTAAAGTGAAAATTCATTGGTGGTAGGACTTTATATCGACTTCATGGTCAAATAAGGTTATCCACCTCAAGGTCAAACATAAGGTTAGATCTCCTACTATGATCGGATTCGATGAAAGGTTAGCCATGTTGTTAACTTTAAGATTAAACTCAAGGTGATGTATACGAGGCTTTTTGAAAAGTATAATGAGAGAACAAAAGAGGAGGAGGATGAAAAGTGTTGATGATACGAGGTTTTTTAATAAGTATAATGAGAGATTTGAAAAGTATAGTGAGAGAAGAAAAGAGGAGGAGGATGAAAAGTGTTGATGATTTACTCTTCTTACTCCTCGTCCTCCTCCTCTTTCCTTCTCTCATATATCCACTACTAATATGTAAGCAGACTTCGTTGATTTTGAAGGCATCCCAGAGTCATACCTGTCAGTCACTGCTTTTAAATTTGGTTATATGTATATAGGAAAACATACATGAATTATTCAATGTTAATAATTCACAGACTTTTACAAGGAAGAAGTTCTAAAGTGGACCACCATATATTTTTTATGTATGTCCACAATTACTTCGGAACGGCTCAATCGATTATTTCGAAACGGCTCCACCGATTTGAAAGCATTAAAAGAATAAAAAAAATTTTCTTCCGAAACTTGTATTAAGTTGTCATTAGGAACGTATCTAAAGTTAATTTATAAAATTCAATATAAAGGTTTAAATTTTTTCTTTATCAATTACCATTTTTTGGTATACGGTGGTTTTCAAGATCAAATTTCTTTAAGACTTTGAGGCAACTAACGTCGTTAATAATTACAAAAAAGTTTAGACCATTTTTTCATGATTTGTTTTGAGAAATACAACAAATTAAGATTTTTAAAAGTCCATACATTCAACGCAAACAAAAAATTTGTTTTTTACTATTTTGTTTCCCGTCTAAAGAAAATAAACATCATGTGAAGTTTTTCTTTGAGATTTTGCACACTAAAAAACTACTACACTTCCAGTAGGAGATTTTGCTGTTACCGGCTTTTATGAATTATCGTTACAAAACTATTTATTATTGCAATATGTCTCTATAGATGTCGTTCCCAATGAAAAGTACAAGGTAAAATTTCGCTATACCTAATTGCAATAATTTTATGACAGGAACTTTCGTGAAGAAAAAATTTGTATACTTTTTAAAACTGCGTCTATTTTTTTCATCCACGTCCCCAAAACCACCGAAGTTTAATTATTAAATTAAGTCGATTGTCCATATCACCTTAAAATTTATTTTTTTACAGTATTCGAAAAGACCCAGTTGAACTGAATATATAAGAAAATAGGGATTTGGAAAAAACTTCAGAAACAAAAATTGCAGGATTTTTGCTTGGCCATCCCTTTGTGACTTTGACTTAATCTTAACCTTGACCTTCAAGGTTATTTGGAAGTCAATTTATTTTTTTATAGAAACCAACATTTTTTAATGTAGAAATGAAAGATTGAGAAAATTGCACGTCCAGTTATACAAGTTACTTACAGGTTTTAGTTACATATAGAGGTCATTTGAAGGTGGTCAAATACACATTTCTATCCAGAGAATGCAGAGTCCACTGAATAATTCGGAAACTAGGGGCTTAAAGAGAAAAATTGTGGATAAAAAAGATGTAGGAAACTATTAATATTCACAGTTTTCTTCCGAAATTCCTTAGCTTCTGAATTATTCAGCCGACCCTAGATTGTTTGGAATGGAAAGTGAATTTAACCTGTTTGCTTCCTTTCTTCTTCTAGTTACGTCAATCAATTAATTGACGATCACTCTGGGTATCTGCTTCCATGGTCCGTAAGAGACGCAACAAAGGTGGGATACAGTTCAAAAAAAAAAGAGGTTGCGTCCCAATGTTTAAAAAATGAAAAGATTGGTGCTTACCAATCACTTAAGGCTAATCCATCAAATCAGAAGGTCATCTGATATTCAGAGATTCATGGAAGAGCATCTAGCCTAATATTTCAAGATTAAAGATGCAATGCAAGCACAGACGAACTATTTCTCAAGAACAGTTGTTCACTTTAATATTATTATTTTTGGATGGTTTGAAAATTTAATACGTATGTAATCGATAGGTAAGTGTGTATTTTATGTGTAACCTATTAACATATTCATATAATGTTTGTTTGAAGGTCATAGACAACGATATTTCTTGTGAAGCAGTAGATATCTGTTACCCTTGTCTTTATTTTTTGTTGAATGTCACGTTTCGTCTACTAGTTATCTATAGCTGTTTTCAAGTGAAATTTCACTTAAAAAAGACTAGAGATAATTTTTAACCGAGTAAAAACAATAGAAGGTCAACAGATATGTACTAATTCACAATACATATTTACAGAGTATTAAGGCAAAGTCAATACTTAAATACCCGGTACATGGTACACTACTCTTTTATAACAATTTAAACATATCCTGACACAAATAAATTGAACTAATGATAATATATTTATGTAAATATTTCACCCACTTTTTAAGTACCAGAGTTCCCACAAAAAGGGCTACTTAATTATTCAAAGAACCTAGTAAAATTACACTCAGATTTCACCGCAAAATCTTTTGGCAGGAAACATGTTCAGAGAGTGTTTGTTTGAAGGTCATAGACAACGATGTTTCTTGTGAGGTAGTGGATATCTTTTGGACTTCCATTGTCTTTATTTTGTGTTAAATATCACGATGTTCCGGCTAGTAGTTATCTCTAGCCATTTTCAAATGAAATTTCACTTGAATACTGGTAGAGAAAACTACTAACCGAATCGTTGTGACATTCAATGACAACAATAAATACAATGGAATTCTAACTGGTATCTACTACTTTACAAAAAATATTCACAGAATATTAAGGCAGACTGAATACTTAAGCACCCAGTACACGGTTCTCTTTTACAACAATTTAAACTTATCATGACACAGAAAAATGAACTAACCAAAAAAATATTAATGTGTAAATTTTACCCATTCTACAATTTACCACACTTTCTTCCCACTTTTAAGGGAATATGCGCATTAAAAATACTAAAAAACTAGCGAAGAATTTTCGTTATTCCGCAGGCAACGCGTTTCTTGACAAAATAGTCTCCAAAAAAGGGTTAATAAACCCTATTTTCCACCACAGTAGGCCTAAATCCAACTACACCAAAACTGCATATAACACTACAAACTACTAGGGAGTACTACAGTGCCAAACGATTCACTTGAAGCGGTTTTTTTTTGGAAAAAAAGATTTTTGCACATACCAAAATTAAAAAATCACTAAATGTCGCACATGCCTATTAGAATATCAGTTAAATGATGCCTAACACAGACACTAAAAGCTTTGCAATCAATCGTGCACGAATCCGTGAAACCGGTCATCCCTAAATCAACACCTCATTAAATTATGCAGTACATGACCCAGAAATGAATACTAATATTCCTCTTGAGAAGCCATGAGTTTTCTACGTCAGACGGCATGGCAACAGAATAACATTTAAAACTCGCGTATAACGCTCTCTAGTGAAACCCATGATTGACAATTTGAGTCTGTCAGGTTTGAAGTTCAAAATATGTCAAGAATAGAACGAGAAAAAATTCGCCTTTTTTTTTAAAGAAATCATAAATACTGTTATATCAAAAATTACACTAATCTAATAATATATTAAAAGCAGGCTCTAGGAGAATATGGAAAAAGTACAGTATTGAGATTGAAAATTTAACCTATCTTCTTTGATAGCTATTTGTTTACATGTTATAGTATGCTTTTTAAAGGTTTTAAGGCGATCAAATATTAAAGACAATACCTTTAATTACAGAAATATACAATACCGGAATCCCACAACACAATCATATATTCCAAAGAAAAGGTGCAGTACTATAAAATTCCCTGAGTACGGTCCCTATCCAACCCATTGACACATAACAGTACTTATACAGTATACCACGCTTTCATAACCTTATAATATTTATAAAATATCATTAGTTATATGTAACTAGTGGCTGTGTGATAAGGTAAGCACAAAATATACAAACTATAAACCTATTAATAGCAATAATTTAGATTGCATGTATAAAATGAAATTTACATATAACAAAGCCTCTTCAAATGTTCTGTAATTGTAATTAAATCCTGTAACTAATTTATATGTTGGATGCGCAAATTTTCTACTTTTTATTTTTGAGATAAAGAATGGATATTTTTTTATTAAAAAGAGAGCTTAGCCGCAAAATGATCTTTAATTTCGAGATCAAAGTAAAGTTAAGGTCACAGGCAGATGGCTATAGACAATTTTAATTTGTATTTAAAGTATTTTTTTAAACTCCTTTATTTCTTATATATTTAGCCTAACTCAGACTTTTTGAACACCGTGTATATAGGAATATATTACTTATTCAATTTAATTAATTATGTAACTACATAGGTATGGTTTTTGTGTAGAAATAAGACATTGTTTGAAAAAATACAAAGATATTTTATTTTACAAATTCTGTAAATTTGTAATTATAGGTATAATATATGAAACTTCATTATGTCAGCTGGTGGTTTCTATGATTCTCTGTAAAACATGTTTGTTGGAAGAGATTAACTGAGGTGCAGATATTCGAAGCAAATACGATTTTCGTTTCTTGTTATTCGTTGAAGAGAACTAAATACTTTGTGACGTATTTTTTAATAATTACACTTTCACATTAAAAAATAGTTACGCTACCAGACAAGTAGATTTTGCTATTTCTGCCCAAGATGAATCATCTTTCTTAAAAAATATATATAAATCCCAAAATAGCCGCTGTATATTAATTAGGTTCCATTATACATATAATTTTTTTATACGTAATCTCAAATTATTTCCTTGATTTCTACTTAACTTTCGTTCTACAAAACTCATTAAAATGAAATAATAAAAACAGCGGCTTAGCGCTAATACTGTTCAAACCCATAATTTCGTGAACTTGAGAAATTGTGAACTTTTTATATCATGTGTTCGATGACATTGATATGTCATTTAAGTCTCAGCATCTATCAAAATCGGACAAGTTATCTCACTACTTTGAGTATGTGTCAACCTGTGTGCCCGTCATAAGTCCATAAATAAAAAAACTTTCAAGTTCCGCCTATTAAATTATGTTTTAGAATTTAATATTATGTTAATACAAATTTATACAGGGTGTCTGAAATTGGAGATGACAGCATTGCAATCTCGAAAACTCCAATAAATATAAAGGCGGTTAAATGAGGCAAATTTTAGGTAATTTTGTCAGCAGGTCATTAGTGCTTGTACACCGGATCTGATTTTTAGCATTTTTGAGATATTAAAAAAAAGTAAAATTTTACATTTTCTTAAATCGGCTATAACTTTTTATTTCCCAATATTTTTTAAATTTGCAAACCTTTTTTTTATGGAAATTTTTCACGCAGAATATATCGATCTAGTCAAATTTTAGTTACAACGTTTCAGTTTTCTTGAACCATCATCAACTTTCTTTTTCCTTGTGACCGCCATATTGGATTTTTAACTCTTCGATCAGTACAAAATACTAATAAAAAAATAAATACAACGTAATAACGTAAAAATAACTAAAACACTTTTTTTATAAAAATTTAAAAATTGGAAAAAACTGAAATTTTTAATAATTTGCTTACTTAAATTCCAACTAATAACAACACCTTTCCATAAGACAGCGTTCTCTAATGTTATTTAATAATTACAAACTACATAGTTATTCTAAGGTTAAAAATCTCTACCTTCTTTTTTCAATACACTGTTGATATTTTTTCGAAATGGCTTTGGTTACACGTTACAAGTGAATATATATATGTATATATATATATATATATATATATATATATATATATATATATATATATATATATATATATATACATATACATATATTCACTTTAAAAATTGTTACCAAATCTCGACCGACTGAAAATTGTTTATAAATTTAGTTGAATCTTGAAATAATATATAATTGAGCACTGTTCTTACTGAATGGCTTTTTTAATAACTTTATTCATACTGACAGACCTAAATTTAATAAGAATATAATAAAACGAAAGAATGAAATTCAACTTGCTTTTACTAATATATGAAATTTATTCCAAAGCCCAAAAGACCGATCCCTCCGTAGTCAAATTCAATCACTTTTATTTCGAAATGTATTTAAACCAAGGGACCTTATCAGATTTATCAGTATTGTCAGGTTTCTGAAAGAAGCTAAATTATCTATATGCACGAGACGGGTAAGCCTTATCGCGATTCTCTTCAAAGAATTCCACATACTATTGAACAAATCAGATTTCCCTACTTTTGGGAAAACACATGGGGAAAGTGTAACCGGTGATATTTTGGGAAATGGATTTCAAATTTTTTTAGAATAAAGTTCATTCAATTTATTATTTGCCAATAAGACTCGTACTACGTACAGGGTAACTCTAAACGCGTACACTAATACTCAAATGGAGAATCATTACCTAAAAATAATTTACAAATTTTAAAGAATGTCCTGCTTATTTACTTTTATTTGTTCAGCGTTTTTAAATTTTAAATTTACAAATCCTGTAAAAGGAATAATTGTCTCGAAATTAGGTTTAATTTAGCCACCATATCAATTCACGTTTTATGGTATGTATGCCGCTAGAGTCTTTACTTTTGAAGAATATTTAGGCTAAGTTTACAGAAATATTGTCTCTTAGTATTTTCTCGTCAGTTTCGGAGAAAAATCCATTTTGTAGGAAATAGAGTCAATCACACATTTTTATCCGTTTTGTATTTAAAATTGTTCCTTATAAAGGGTGTGTTTTATAGAGGTATAGAACTTTTATATGGAATAAAGCAAAGATGAATTTTTTAAATTGACATGAAATTTACTTTATTCGAAAGATAACCTTCTGGCATTATAATTTAAATATGACTTCTGGCATATGACCGCCACGACTGGCTCGGACGTAGTCTAATCTGGAGGTCCAATTTTCGATGACTTTTTCCAACATTTGAGGCCGTATATCGGCAATAACGCGGCGAATGTTGTCCTCCAAGTGATCAATCGTTTCGGGTTTATCGGCGTAGACTAGCGACTTCACACATCCCCACAGAAAATAGTCTAGTGGCGTTAAGTTGCACGATCTTGGAGGCCAATTCACGGGTCCGAAACGTGAAACTATGCGGTTACCAAACGTTTCCTTCAATAAATCAATTGTGGCACGAGCTGTGTGACATGTTGCGCCGTTCTGTTGAAACCACAGCTCCTGCACATCATGGTTGTTCAATTGATGAACGAAAAAGTCAGTAATCATGGCTCTATAGCGGTCACCATTGACTGTAACGTTCTGACCAGCATCGTTTTTAAAGAAGTACGGACAAATGATGCCACCAGCCCATAAAGCACACCAAACAGTCAGTTTTTCTGGATATAACGGTGTCTCAATATACACTTGAGGATTATCATCACTCCAAATACGGCAGTTTTGTTTATTGACGTATCCATTCTAATAAAAGTGAGCTTCATCGCTAAACGAAATTCGCTCATGAAAATCGGGATCAACGGCAATCTTGTTTTGGGCCCATTCACCAAATCTACGCTTTGCTAGGTGATCGTGTGGCTTCAGTTCTTGCACGAGTTGGATTTTGTAAGCACGCAAACCAAGATCTTTCCGCAAAATCTTCCATAAAGTGAATGGACACATATCCAATTCCTATGCACAATGGCGGATAGACTGATTCGGTTCTTCCTCTACGCTACGCTCTACAGCAGCAATGACTTCTTCTGTACGCACTGTACGACGTCTCTGTGGATGCGTATTATTATTTAAAGTAAACATGGTGTGAAAACGTTCCATAGTAATCGAATTAATTGCTCTGATGGACGATTATGTTGACCGTAAAATGGACGTAGTGCGCAATACGTATTTCGAACAGAACCATGATTTTCAAAATAAATTTGCACAATTTGGAAGCGTTGTTCAGGCGTCAGTCTATTCATGTTGAAATGCCAAACCAAACTAAACATAAGTCACTTGACAGCTGACAAAATGGCCGCCAGTTAAAAAAGTGTTGCCAATTTAAAATTCTATACCTCTATAAAAAACACCCTTTATAAAAGAAGATAAAGGGTGAGCTTTAACATAATTTTAGCACGAGTTTTTCAGATTATTATAATTTATTTTATTTAGATTTATTCACTGAGATAACTCTAGGCTCACAAGTCGTAGCTATTATATCCAAAAACTTGTTTCGCCTCCATTAATATTTTTTTAAATGAAGCTTCTTGTCAAAAAGCGCTAAAAATATACGTTTTTTTTATTAAACTGAAGGCGTCAAACTAATACCTGAAAAAATGTCATTGTCTTTCTTACCATAGTTAGTATATATTTCATGTTAGTAGTTGTATTTAGAGATAATTTGGCGGCGACTTCAATTTCTTATTAAAATTTTTTGCTTTTTAACGCTTTTTTAGCAGCCGGTTTAATTTTTTATGAAACTTCTATTTTTTCATTTTTGGTTTTGAATTTGTTAAGATATCCATAAATTATTTGAACTAAGTACTAAGCGAGATTAATGTTTCTCGCAATAATTTAAAGGTCGGAAAAAAGTACCGATTTTAATAAAACTTGTACACAATACTAAAATAAACAACAAAAAATCCTTGGATTCTGAGAAATCTCCAAATACCAGTTTTGAATGAAATTGTTTTAAACAAATACTGCCATAATAAATCCACTAACTTGAATTTTAAATTTATTTAAGATTAGTAACATATGCACTCAAAACTTTCCACTATAAATATTTAAAAAACGCCACGTAAATTTTTTTAGTCCGACATATTTTATCCCGCTCTAAAATACTTCCAATTTCAATTTTGGAAAAAATCGTAAAAATATAAAATTTTTATTTCTCCATATTTTATATGACACATTAAGCAGAAAAAAAAATCATTTTGACAACCTACGAGTCCGAAAACCCCCCAATACGAAATTTGAAAAAATAGGAATAACGTAAAATATTTAACCCACCATATTGGATCAGCCATACTGCATTTCAAAAAAATAATTCTAACCTCTTAATCTCATTTCAATCTACACCTACGAAACTCCCTAGTATCAATTTTGGACAAAATCCGGAAATGTTACATTTTTAAAACTTTATATTGAATATAATACATTAAACTGTCTTAAAATAATTTTAAATTCACTATTTATACTCTTAAAGGCGAACAAGTACCAATTTTGAATAAAATCGAAAAATGTAAAATTTTTTGACAGCCACATTAGATTCGTCATATTGAATCTTTTAAAAATAATTTTAAATTCGTAATTTTTACCCTCATGAACGCTCCGAACAATTTTAGAGAAAATTGAAAGATGTAAAATTTTTTGGACGCCATATTGGAACCGCCAGGCTGAATTTGTCAAAAATAATTTTAAGTTCGTAATTAGCCCATCCAAAAATCTTCCTCTACCGATTTTGGACAGAATTGAGACATATCAAATGTTTCATTCGCCATATCGGATCCTCCATATTTATTTTTTTTTAAATAACTTTTGATTCTTTATGAGCGACCCCCATAGCAATATTGGAGAAAATCGGAAAAAATTAACTTTTTTTTGTTTGTCATATCAGATTCGCCATACTAAAGTTTTTCAAATAATATCAAATTCGTTATATGCGACTCGGAAAACTCCCCCATACTAATTTTGGAGAAAATCGGACAAACTTTTATTGCATTAATTTCATCCCAAATAATATGTGGCCACCGCTGCAACTTCTTGAACATACCGTAAAAAATTCATTCAGATCAGTGCCGCCATTCTGGATTGAAATTAAGAATCTCTTCTTTTAGAAGTCAGTTAAAAACAGAAGTTCTTCGAGTACATTTATCAGCAATATTTAGATTTTTTTTGTAATTATTCGGAACAGTGGAAACACCTAATTTTTCTCTGATTTGTTGCATACCATGTTTTTTTCTGGGTAGTATAATACAAACCTGAAGATTTTTTGGCAGTCTTCCCCGGTTTGTCAAAAAAAAATTCACTTTTACTCGTATTTTCCAACCTCTACCGGTAAATGTGACCACTTTAAATAAAATTCACAAACACAACAGAAATATTAATCATTTTTTTCATAAAATTTAGATAAATAACAGCGGAAAGTAGGAATTTTACATAAAACCTTACAATTAATCACACTAAACATAAACAGATCGTTCGGTAAGCTACGTTTATCCAAAATCGAAGATCAAATCTGAACTGACCTGATTACCCTGAAATAACCTGAACTGAACTGAACTAACCCAAACTAATCTGAACTAAACTAGACTAATGTTTGGTATACCGATTCTGCTTGACTGGCGTTAAAACTAACCACATATTGTCCAACTTAGTCAACAACATTTTCTAATATTTTTTTAACTCTCATTAAAAAATATTGCTGTACAGCATAGATCACGGGTAGGCGAAACACCCTTGCCTAGATGGGACTTGCAAAAGGTGCTATATTCTAAGGGATTTTCACGGTGAGTCCTGATTAGTTTTTTATTTTTATGTTTTTTTTTTTTGCGTTTTTTATATATTCCAATGTCTACGAGCATCTACATACTGTATTCTCTGGAAGAATATTGATTAATCACCTGTCTCAACCACAATATTGTTCAAGGAAGGATAGACTTGTGCCAAGTATTTAAAAAATACATATCTATCTGGTTCGGATATTTCCTCCTAAATAAGTGAGTATAATAGCGTTACTTGTAAAGTTTAGTGGAATACATCAATTTCGTTAAAAAAAATACGAACTTTAAATTTTTAAAAATTATAGACACCTTCTCAACTTAAGATCATCAAAATATTATTGTGTAATGAAATTGTTATTTAACTTTAAATAAGAAGTTTTTTAACAAATCAAGGGAATGTTCTTAAAAAAAATTAAAACTCTAATTGACATCTTCAAAATCAACAAGTAACTGACTGACAATATTACTGTACCATATTTCAAATTTACACTCGTGTCAGATACTCTTAATATTGGTTATCACTTGGCTGAATACGTTACTGTTTTGCGCTAAGTGAAACAATTCTTCGGCTTAATTCAATCTCGCAATTTGTCCTACCATAAAAATCATTTTCTTCCGATACCACGACGTATTTCAATTTTGCTCATTATATTAGTTTATAGAATTTTATATTTTTCGCCTCTGAGCACATGAGTCAAATACGAAATTTTTCAACTTGATAGTTTTAAATATTTTCCTATCAACTCCAGCTCCCATCAGATCTTCTTCAATGAATGTTCTAGTTGTCATAGGGATTTTAAATAATACTGAATCTACCTTACAAACGCCTCCAGTCGGTTTATTTTATTATTAGATATTTTTAAAATTTGAGTCTCTACTCCTATACAGCAATATAGACCACATATAATATTTGAACATTCCTTGGCGAAGCTTTCAATCCAGATTATAATTACACAACGTATTTTGCATTAAAAAAATTGTTGATTCACAAAATGAAAATTACGGTCTATGAAAGTTGATTCTATTTCGACCGGTCATCAGCAAAATTTAGGTGTTCACGACCAACATAATACTTATATAATTATTAAACATGTTTCATTAAAATTATTCTGTAAATTAGTAACTATTCGCTTTGTGATCAGAATACTTGTAATTTATAAAAATTGGCGCATTTAATAGCAACAAATTGTGCTCAGACGTTCGATAACAAACATGTCCAGAGTTGATCATGAGCTGCGAGAAAAGCGACATAGAGTTAAATGAACTTTAACTCTTCTATTATTAATGCGAGTGTCAGAGGCAAACATTGTTCATGCATATTCTGATTTTTGAGAAGAAAAGTAATAACCAAATACTTCCAAAAATAGAAAAATACCTAATATACAAATTAAAATAAATCAAATTAGTCTTCTTTGGAACTCCGGAAATAAGTAAGTACCTTTTTTTTTAACAACATTATTCTTTTTTAATTTCTCGAATAGTCCGATTGCCTAACATGAGGCGAGGTAAAGGTTATTCGATGTTTTAATGAACCGCTTATACCCGTATTAATTTTTAATTATTTAGTTAACTTTTTTGTTTCAGCAATGCATTATTTATTTTCCGTATTTTCTTTTTCCTTTTATCTGAATCTTTATAGGCAGAATTCAATGATAAATGATTTCTTTGAACTTAACTATAAAAGACCAACTATCGTCCTAAGGATTAAAATAAGGTTTTACGTGGCGAATAAATTTCGGATTGCTAAGTCTTACATGAATTGTTTCATTTTTTTTTGTTCGCAGATATAGGCAGTATTGACCTTGCGACTGTTTAGTAGCTGCAGCGCATTACCTAGTCTTAAATGGTAGTAAGACTCACTTGATGGTTTTTGGTTGAAATAAGGATGAACTTGTTAACAATCTTAATATAAATGTAAATGGATTTGCAGTAAGTGTATCGGATGAGTGCACGTTTTGGAGTTTATTTAGATACTAGCTTACGATTCCAGAGTCACTTATCCTATCTCTTGCAAAGGTCATTTTATAAATTAAAGAAGTTGTATATTTATAAAGACATTTAACTTTGAATGTAACATTAAATTTGCTTTGCAGATTAATAATCTCGCTTCTCAGTTATCAGTTATCATGTATCTCGAATATTTTGCGCATCCAAATGGTTTAATTTGGCTGACAGATATAAGATTTATTTAAGTACTTTGGATTATAGACTCAATGAGCAGAGTGAGCCTATTTACCTCCATGAGTAGTTGATCAGGGGGCGCGACTTTCATCAGATAGTTGCATACCATCGCTAATTTTTTAAAATACCTAGGCACACTACAGCTGTTTTTCGACGCTGCTTTAAATATAATGCCATAAAAACTTATAACGCCTCTTTTGCCTATATTAAAAATATCGCTTTAAGAAATGTATTAGAAGAGGGAGGAGCTAAATATTGTTTTGTGGATATTTAATGAAAGTTGGAAATAACTAATTTATATCTTAAAGTAATCTGTATTTTTTTGCTCCATTTTTAATTAATATTGTATATAGGAAAGAAGAAATTATTTTTTTGTTTAAATATGTTGTTGCACATTTTTTTTAAAGATGGTTAGATGAGCACCGCTGTGCTGGATCTCGTCATCTATTTAAACTGGCTCATATTGTAATATTTATAGCTGATAAAAGACTTTGATTTACAAGCCAAACGGCTTCGCACTGCCTCAGGGAATATTGACTCATACCAGGTATTCAAAGATACCAAAACTATAGAGCTCTGTGGGGACCTTTTTCATATTATCGGGTTCTAGGGGACGTGGTCTGCTGTGTTTCCCACAAACTTTCGGAGGGTCCGCACCGTTGCTAGGAGAACTGCTTTCTTAATGGGTTTATACAGATGCTTACTAAGGCCCACTCCCTTGATGTTCTTTAGGAGGTTCTTTGGTATCACTCCAGTTATGGATACAATTATGGGAATCATTTGGACGCTGTTCATTGCCCATTGTCTTCGAACATGCGCCTCCAGATCTTTGTATTTGGCGAAGTTCTCATTGTATTTTGGCCTTAAGTTATTGTTGTTAGGTACAACTATGTCAATAAGTGTAGTTAGCCTAGAAATTTTATCCGTTGGTATAACGTCTGGTCTATTATGAGCAATTGTCTGATCCGTGTGAACATTTCGGTCCCAATATAGCCTGAACTCGTTGTTGTCAAGAATAGGCTCCGGGTTGTATTTGTCACTTTCCCTACTAGCAATAGATTTAACTTATCCACTAACTCTTGGTAGAGTATCTTGGTGGCTGAATCGTGTCTTTCCTTATACTCCATTGCGGCAAATACTTGGCACCCTCCAATTATCTGCTGGACTGTTTATGATGTTTGACAGCCAGATTTACATTGGTCGTTTTCTTTATCTGATCTTGAACAGCTAACAGAAAGCCCTCTATTTCCGGAGACATCTGTACTGAAATCAATCAGTAGTTCGACGCTGAGTTGTCGACATTGTCCTGAATGACCTCATTTTGATGCCTTCCATGAAGTGGTTTCTGTATTTAGGTTTGTAACTTCTCTTTGTCTGTTTGGTGGTAAAAAGCAAATAATAATAACAATAAATACAAACTTTATGACTGGGCCTTAGTGAGTACCTATATTAGCCGATTCAGAAAGTAGATTTCCTTAGAACCGCGCGGACCGTCCGAAAGTTTGTAGAAAATACAGCAGACTACGTCAACTAGGACCCGATAACTTGGAAAGGGTTCCCACAGAGTTTGCTACTTTGGATATTTTTGTATATCTGGTATGAGTCAATATTCTCTAGAGGGAGTGCGAAGCAGTTTGGCTTGAAATCAGATAAAGACTTTAGTATCCTGTTCTCTTAGCTGTAGCGGCGTTGAATCGTCTGCCCCGCATATTGCTCGATGTAAAGTGGAAGAGATGCACTGGGTCAAGAAGAAGGTGATTACCTTATATAGTATGGAAAGGCAGGTGATTGGCCTATTTTTAGCTGGGTCACGTGTATTATGTTGGTCCTTTAGTAAGAGATACGTATTATCTTCTGTCAGAAACAATGGCATTTTTGCTGGGTTTAGAAATGAATAAGATTGGCCAAATGATGGTGCATACATTAGAACTTCTTGGGCCAGTAGTTCTGGATCCGATCGAGACCTGGAGATTTCCAATTATGGGATTCCTTGGTTATTCCTGAGATTTTCTCGGTGGTAAATGGCTCAAACTGCATTTGGCTGTAGTCTTGGCAGATTTGGCGTTTTTCATTGATTCAGTGGGCAGCGATGTTACAATTGGCGGGTGTGGAAAGTTGGTTTTCCCAGAACTCTTCTACCTGTTCTCTGTTGGGATATCTATTATCTGCCATTTAGGTGGAGGGTTTAGCTTACGATGAAAGTCTTTTCTGATCATTGGAAAAGCGCATTGCCTTATTTTCGGTTATTGTTAATCTTGTATATTTTTAGCCTCCCTGCAATAGCAGAGAGTTTCTGTTTCAGTGTGTCAAGGCATTATTGAGCTATACCATTCACTGGATCGTGTTACCAATGGTATCGGGCTCGATTCATTATTTCTTTAACTCGTATTTGAAGTTTACTTGTTCTCATGTCCCTAATATACTCCGTCAGCTATCCTATATCTTTTCGAAGATCTTCGATTTTGTTATTTAGACGTCTCTCCCATGGGGGAGTGTTAGGTTCTGTTCTTGCTGATCAGAGTTTTGTTGTAATTTTAGTTTCTAAAGCTCTAGCTATCGCAGTCGTAGCGCAATGGTTTGTAGTATGTAAGGATTTTACAGTATAGGTCTCTGAAACCTGGTAAAATCCGATTGTTCATGATGTTCAACCTGATACCCAGTTTTTAGATGAGCTAATTTTTGACATAGCCGGTCTGCATAACGGATTGGTTTTATTATAAAGCAACATCGCAGCACTCACTTCTGTTGATAGTTTCTGATAAAGGAATTCAACGTTGTCTTGTTGGGTATTGTCATTCTCGCTGGGTTATTATTATTTTATGATTTCAAACCAGACGGCTTCGCACTCCCTTCAGGGAATATTGACTCATACCAGGTATACAAAGACATCAGAAGTATGAAGCTCTGTGGCAACTTTTTCCATGTTGTCGGGTCCTAGGTGACGTGGCCTGCTGTATTTATTACGAATTTTTGGACGGTTAGCGCGGTTGCAAGAAGAACTGCTTTCTGAATCGGTTTATACAGGTGCCTGCATATAACTTAAACTGGTTGTTCTCAGGAATAGGCGCCGGATTGTATTTTTAACGAGGCATTTTCCTACCTGCAATAGATATAACTTATGTTCTAACTCTTGGTGGATTACCTTAGATGCTCGGTTGCGGCAAACGCTTGGCATCCTCCAGTTATGTGATGAATTGTCTCCGATGTTCGACAGCTATATCTGCATTGGTCATTTTCTATTAAGGGATCTCTAATGATGAACTTCCGATAGTTCTTTGTCGGAATAACCTGGTCTTGGATAGCTAACAAGAAGCCCTCCGTTTCCGGAAACATCTGTCCTGAAATCAACCAGTAGTTCGACGCTGAGTTGTCGACATTGTCCTGATTGACCTCATTTGGATGCCGTCCATGAAGTGGCTTCCGTAGCCAGGTTTGTAACTTCTCTTGGTCTGTTTGGTGGTGAGAAGTAATATCTTGTTCCCTCAACTGTAGCGGTGTTGAATCGTCTGCCTCGCATATTGCTCGATGTAGTGTGGAAGAGTCCGCCAACCTGTGGAAATATGAACGTAAGTTTATTATTTGTTGGTCGAGCTGCTTACCAATATCCACCAATCCTCTTCCTCCTTGGTGTCTTGGAAGCATTGTACGTTCAATAGCACTCCGAGGGTGATGTTTTTGTGCTTTTGTTAGGAGTGTCCTTATTTTTCTTTGCAGGTTTTGGATGTCCGTCCTGCTCCACTTTACAATTCCAAAAGAGTAGCTCGGCGCAGAGCAAGCATACGTGTTGAGCGCCTTAAACAAATTTCTACTATTTAAATTAGTTCTTAATACCCGCCTTACCCTCCTGACAAATTCGGCTGTCAATTCGGCCTTCATAGTGCCATGATCAATTCTTTTAGCCTGTTTCATACCTAGATATTTGTATGTTTGGTCTGCTTCCATTGCATCTATAGTTTCACCGTTCTGCATTTCAAAAGCCCCCGTTGTATCTTCCCTTTAACGATGTTCAAAATACGGCACTTGTCAAGTCCAAATTGCATTCCGATATCCCCCGAGAACTCCTCAACAATTTTAAGCATTTGTTCCAGCTGGCTTCTGACAGCAGCCATCAGTTTAAGATCATCCATGTATAGAAGATGAATCACTCTGACTACCTCTTCGTTGTTGTTTCTAACACTAAAGCCGTGTCTGGTGGAGTTCAAACGGCGTGATAGTGGGTTCATTGCAAGGCAGAACCACAATGGGCTAAGTGAATCGCCTTGAAATATTCCTCTTCGTATCGGAATGGTGTTAGTTTCGATGGTGTCGCTGGATAGCACTTGCAATTGGATCCTAGTTCTCCAGGTTGACATGATGCGTTCTAAAAAGGATATAAAATTATTGTCGACCCTATACATTCTTAATATAGTTTTGAGCCACTCATGTGGTACTGAGTCGAAGGCCTTCTTATAATCCACGTAGGTAGCAAAGAGGTTTCTTCGGTTGGTACAGGCTTGGTTACATATGACAGAGTCAACAATCAATTGTTCCTTGCATCCCATTGCTCCCCTCGTACATCCTTTCTGTTGAGTTGCAATGATGTTATTTTGCTCACAATGTGCATAGATGCGTTGGGTCAAGCAGGAGGTGATCACCTTATACAGTGTGGGTAGGCAGGTGATTGGCCTATACTTAGCTGGGTCATGTGTGTTGTGTTGGTCCTTTGGTAGGAGGTACGTAATACCTTCGGTCAAGAACAATGGCATTTTTGCTGGGTTAAGAAAAACATCATTAATAAGATCAGCCAGCTGATGGTGCATACACCAGAACTTTTTGAGCCAGTAGTTCTGGATCCCGTCGAGACCTGGAGCTTTCCAGTTATGGGATTCCTTGATTATTCTTGAAATTTCCTCGTTGGTAAATGGCTCAAACTGCATCTGGCTGTAATCTTGGCAGATTTGGTGTTCTTCATTGATCCAGCTAGCTGCGATGTTACAATCGGCTGGTGTGGAAAGTTGGTTTCCCCAGAACTCTTCTCCCTGCTCTCTATTGAGATATTTATTATCTGCTATATTAGGTGGAGAGTTTAGCTTACGGTAGAAAGTCTTTCCTGATCGTTGGAAGAGCGCATTGTCTCATTTTCGGTTATTGCTGGTCTTGTACCTCTTTAGCCGTCCTGCAATAACAGAGAACTTCTGTTTCAGCGAGTCAAGGCATTGCTGAGCAGTAACATTCGCTGGATCTTGTTGCGAATGATATCGGACACGATTCATGATTTCTTCAACTCGCCTTTGCAGTCGACTAGTTCTTGTGCCCCTGATGTACTCCGTCAGCTGTCCTACATCTATTCGAAGATTTTCAATTTTCTTGTTTAGACGTCTTTCCCATGGTGGTATGTTGGGTTCTGTCCTTGCTGATCGACGCTCTGTTGTAACTACTTTAATTTCTAGAGTTCTAGCTATAGCATTCGCGGCACAGTAGATGGTCATATGTAAGGACTCCAGAGTGTAGGCATCTGAAACATAAGCTGGTAAAATCCGATTGTTCATGATGTCTAACATGGCACCCAGTTTTTTGGATGAATTAATTTTTGGCAGTGCCGGTCTTCTTAACGGATTGCTTCCATCATACTCCAACACCGCAGCACTAATCTCCGTTGACAATTTCTGATAAAAGAGTTCAGTGTTGTCCTGTTGGGCTTCGTCATTTAGCTGTTCCTGTTGTTCTTGGACCTCAGGTTCCGGTTGTGGCTCAGGTTCAGCAATCGGATTGTTGTTATTGTCAGTGCCTCTGATCTCACGTTCAATTTCCTCTTTGATGTTATTAAGCCGAGCTTCAGGAATTAGGCTGTTTCGGAGAATAACTCTATATTGGTCCGCTATTCTCTGCTGGGACACTTGCATGTGTGGGTACTCCCTGCAAAATTCGGCATGTAGTTGTTGTCTGTAGCCGATCATCTCTCGTCCTAGTTGAGTCACCCTATAAAAAATGCGCATTATTGTCTCGTTCATGGACACAGTCCATTTCAGGTTCTGGGGTTTGTTCATTGTTATCATCGGTATTTCTTATTTCTCGATCTATTTCCGCTTTGATGATGTTAAGTCGCGCTTCTGAGATTAGTTTATTTCGGAGAATAGCTCTGTATTGATCTGCTATTCTCTGTTGTGACACTTGTAGGTGTGAATATTCCCTACAAAATTCGGCATGAAGCTGTTGTCTATAGCCGATCGTTTCTCGTCCTAGTTCAGTCACCCTATAAAAAATGCGCATTACTGTTTCATTCATGGATGTTGTCCATTTCATGCGCTGTCTCGGAAGTCCCGCCTGAGTGAGCGCTGGCTGAGGTTCCTGCGTAGCACCTTCGGAGGGTGGAGGTCTCGTTGTTGTTTGGCTCTCATGTTGTTGTTGGGCTGTAGCTTCTTGTGCGACAGGGGTTTGCCTCCTTAACACTCTGCCACTTGATGTTTGTGATGTCGAAATGTTGCTCCCCCCAGAATCCGTGGAGCAGACCGCTTCTGCGGTGTGGGATTGTGGATCATGGGTCCTACCCACCTGGGGTACATTATGTTTTGCAGTCGACATTTTAATATTTAAAAGTTCTCCCCATTTAATCGCCTCCTACTATTGGTTGAGGGAAACCCTGGATCTATTCGTTGCCGGGTCCAGTCGGAAAGCTGAAAGAAAGTGGCTCCTAAAATTATTATTATGATTTACTAGCCAGACGGCTTCGCACTCCTTCCAGGGAATATTCACTCATACCAGGTACACAAAGGTACCAGAAGTATGAAGCTCTGTGGGAACCCTTTCCATGTTATCGGGTCCTAGGTGACGTTGTCTGCTGTATTACCCATGAACTTTCGGACGGTTCGCGCGGTTGCTAGGAGAGTTGCTTTCTTCATCGGTTTATACAGATGCTCACTAAGACCCAGTCCCTTGATGTTCTGCAGGAGGTTCTTTGGTATCACTCCAGTTGTTGAGAGTATTATGGGAATCGTTTGGACGCTGTTCATTGCCCATTGTCTTCGGATTTGCACCTCCAGATCTCTGTATTTGGCGATCTTCTCGTTGTATTTTGGTCTTAGGTTGTTGTTGTTAGGTACAGCGATGTCGATTAGTGTAGTTCGCCTAGAAATTTTATCTATTAGTATAATATCTGGTCTATTATGAGCAACTGTTTGATCCGTCAGAACCGTTCGGTCCCAATATAACTTGAACTGGTTGTTCTCAAGAATAGGCTCTGGATTGTATTTGTAATAAGGCACTTTTCCTACCTGTAATAGGTTCAATTTTTCTGCTAACTCTTGGTGGAGTATCTTAGCGGCTGAGTCGTGTCTTTCCTTAAACTCGGTTGCGGCAAACGCTTGGCATCCTCCAGTTATGTGCTGGACCGTCTCCGATGTTCGACAGCCATATCTGCACTGGTTATTCTCTATTGAGGGATCTCTAATGATGAACTTCCGGTAGTTCTTCGTCGGAATAACTTGGTCTTGGATAGCCAACAAGAAGCCCTCCGTTTCCGGAAACATCTGTCCTGAAATCAACCAGTAGTTCGACGCTGAGTTGTCGACATTGTCCTGATTGACCTCATTTAGATGCCGTCCATGAAGTGGCTTCCGTAGCCAGGTTTGTAACTTCTCTTGGTCTGTTTGGTGGTGAGAAGTAATATCTTGTTCCCTCAACTGTAGCGGTGTTGAATCGTCTGCCTCGCATATTGCTCGATGTAGTGTGGAAGAGTCCGCTAACCTGTGGAAATATGAACGTAAGTTTATTATTTGTTGATCGAGCTGTTTACCAATATCCACCAATCCTCTTCCTCCTTGGTGTCTTGGAAGCATTGTACGTTCAATGGCACTCCGAGGATGATGTTTTTGTGCTTTTGTTAGGAGTGTCCTTATTTTTCTTTGCAGGTTTTGGATGTCCGTCCTGCTCCACTTTACAATTCCAAAGGAGTAGCTCAGCGCTGAACAAGCATACGTGTTGAGCGCCTTAAACAAATTTCTACTATTTAAATTAGTTCGTAGTACCCGCCTTACCCTCCTGACAAATTCGGTTGTCAATTCAGCTTTCATAGTGCCATGGTCAATTCTTTTAGCCTGTTTCATACCTAGATATTTGTATGTTTGGTCTGCCTCCATTGCAGCTATAGTTTCACCGTTCTGCATTTCAAAAGCCCCCGGTTGTATCTTCCCTTTAACGATGTTCAAAATACGGCACTTGTCAAGTCCAAATTGCATTCCGATATCCCCGGAGAACTCCTCTACAATTTTAAGCATTTGTTCCAGCTGGTTTCTGGTAGCAGCCATCAGTTTAAGATCATCCATGTATAGAAGATGATTCACTCTGACTACCTCTTCGTTGTTATGTCTAACACTAAAGCCATATCTGGTGGAGTTCAAACGGCGTGATAGTGGGTTCATTTCAAGGCAGAACCACAATGGGCTAAGTGAATCGCCTTGAAATATTCCTCTTCGTATCGGAATGGTGTTAGTTTCGATGGTGTCGCTGGATAGCACTTGCAATTGGATCCTAGTTCTCCAGGTTGACATGATGCGTTCTAAAAAGGATATAAAATTATTGTCGACCCTATACATTCTTAATATAGTTTTGAGCCACTCATGTGGTACTGAGTCGAAGGCCTTCTTATAATCTACGTAGGCAGCAAAGAGGTTTCTTCGGTTGGTACAGGCTTGGTTACATATGACAGAGTCAATAATCAATTGTTCCTTGCATCCCATTGCTCCCCTCGTGCATCCTTTCTGTTGAGTTGCAATGATGTTATTTTGCTCACAGTGTGCATAGATGCGTTGGGTCAAGCAGGAGGTGATCACCTTATACAGTGTGGGTAGGCAGGTGATCGGCCTATACTTAGCTGGGTCATGTGTGTTATGTTGGTCCTTTGGTAGGAGGTACGTAATACCTTCGGTCCAGAACAATGGCATTTTTGCTGGGTTAAGAAAAACATCATTAATAAGATTAGCCAGCTGATGGTGCATACACCATAATTTTTTGAGCCAGTAGTTCTGGATCCCGTCGAGACCTGGAGCTTTCCAGTTATGGGATTCCTTGATTATTCTTGAAATTTCTTCGGTGGTAAATGGCTCAAACTGCATCTGGCTGTAATCTTGGCAGATTTGGTGTTCTTCATTGATCCAGCCAGCTGCGATGTTACAATCGGCTGGTGTGGAAAGTTGGTTTCCCCAAAACTCTTCTACCTGCTCTCTATTGGGATATCTATTATCTGCTATATTAGGTGGAGAGTTTAGCTTACGGTAGAAAGTCTTTTCTGATCGTTGGAAGAGCGCATTGTCTCATTTTCGGTTATTGCTGGTCTTGTACCTCTTTAGCCGTCCTGCAATAACAGAGAGCTTCTGTTTCAGCGAATCAAGGCATTGCTGAGCAGTAACATGCGCTGGATCTTGTTGCGAATGATATCGGACACGATTCATGATTTCTTCAACTCGCCTTTGCAGTCGAATAGTCCTTGTGCCCCTGATGTACTCCGTCAGCTGTCCTATATCTATTCGAAGATTTTCAATTTTCTTATTTAGACGTCTTTCCCATGGTGGTGTGTTGGGTTCTTTTCTTGCTGGTCGACGCTCTGTTGTAACTTTAATTTCTAGAGCTCTAGCTATAGCAGTCGCGGCACAGTAGATGGTCATATGTAAGGACTCCAGAGTGTAGGCATCTGAAACATAAGCTGGTAAAATCCGATTGTTTATGATGTCTAACATGGCACCCAGTTTTTTGGATGAATTAATTTTTGGCGGTGCCGGTCTTCTTAAAGGATTGCTTCCATCATACTCCAACACCGCAGCACTCATTTCCGTTGACAGTTTTTGATAAAAGAGTTCAGTGTTGTCCTGTTGAGTTTCGTCATTCAGCTGTTCCTGTTGTTCTTGGACCTCAGGTTCCGGTTGTGGCTCAGGTTCAGCAATCGGATTGTTGTTATTGTCAGTGCCTCTGATCTCACGTTCAATTTCCTCTTTGATGCTATTAAGCCGAGCTTCAGAAATTAGGCTGTTTCGGAGAATAACTCTATACTGGTCAGCTATTCTCTGCTGGGACACTTGCATGTGTGGGTACTCTCTGCAAAATTCGGCATGTAGTTGTTGTCTGTAGCCGATCATCTCTCGTCCTAGTTGAGTCACCCTATAAAATATGCGCATTATTGTCTCGTTCATGGACACAGTCCATTTCATGCGCTGTCTTGGTCGTCCCGCTTGAGTAAGAGTTGGTTGGGGTTCCCGCACAGCATCTTCGGTGGGTAGAGCTCTTGGAGTTATCTGATCCTCGTGTTGATGTAGTTGTTGTTGCCTGTCCACAGCTATGTCAACTCTCATGCTGTTGTTTGGTTGTTCTTGAGTCTCTGGGTCTGGCTGTTATCTTGGAGTTATCTGATCCTCGTGTTGATGTAGTTGTTGTTGCCTGTCCACAGCTATGTCAACTCTCATGCTGTTGTTTGGTTGTTCTTGAGTCTCTGGGTCTGGCTGTGGCGCAGGTTCTGCAGTTTGTTCATTGTTATCATCGGTGCTTCTTATCTCTCGTTCTATTTCCGCTTTGATGATGTTAAGTCGCGCTTCTGAAATTAGTTTGTTTCGGAGAATAGCTCTGTATTGGTCTGCTATTCTCTGTTGTGACACTTGTAGGTGTGGATATTCTCTACAAAATTCGGCATGAAGCTGTTGTCTATAGCCGATCGTTTCTCGTCCTAGTTCAGTCACCCTATAAAAAATGCGCATTACTGTTTCATTCATGGATGTTGTCCATTTCATGCGCTGTCTCGGAAGTCCCGCCTGAGTGAGCGCTGGCTGAGGTTCCTGCGCAGCACCTTCGGAGGGTGGAGCTCTCGTTGTTGTTTGGCTCTCATGTTGTTGTTGGGCTGTAGCTTCTTGTACGACAGGCGTTCGCCTCCTCAACACCCTGCCACTTGAAGTTTGCGATGTCGAAATGTTGCTCCCCCCAGAATCCGTGGAGCAGACCGCTTCTGCGGTGTGGGATTGTGGACCATTTATTATTATTATTATTATTATTATTGCTGCCTTGATTATTTGAAGTTTGGTTTCATTCTGCCTTTGTTAGACAAACACCTGCCTATGTGCCTTATATGCAACAGAGTTTTAGGCATTGGCGCTATGAAACTATCCAAGTTGAAGGATTATCTGAGAAGATATCATCCTGATAAAACGGGTAAAAATTTGAAATACTTTCAAATACTGAAAAAAAAACCTCCAGAAGAGATTCACGGTGGACGGTAGGTCTGCTTTCTGTCAAAAAGAGACGATGATGACTTGCGAACATCTTAGAATATTTCTGTACTTGTAGCGAAATCAGAAAATCCTCATACTATCGGGTGGAGCTAATATTTCCTGTTATTAAAGAGGTTGTTCAAATTGTTCTATCTAATCCTGCATATGATACAGTCAAAAGAATTCCTTTGAGTAACACCGTCCAAAGACGTCTTGATCAAATAAGTCATGATGCTGAAAGTGATGCATTGCTATAGGCATATGTTTGTCTTGTTATGGCCAAAAAATCCTCGAAGAACGAATAAAACGGAAATTAATTAAAATGTGGTTGTTGGACTTGCTTTGTCTTTATTTTTTGTTTGTTTTTACGACGTTTCGATTAGAATGTATCTCTAATCGTTATCAAGTATAAACTGAATGTTTTGTCTTAAGGCTACGAACTTATATAGGGACTGTGTCCATTGAAACGCAAAGTTTCGCTTCACTGTACACACCTCAGTGATTCGATGATCGATTGAAAAATCAATCTTCAACATTGTCTACAACCTTCAAACAAACGGAAATTAGTTGTTGATTATTTAACAGATTTCTATATCAAATTTAACGAGATTATCTTACAACTGCTAGATTTCAGTATAAATTTAATAAGAACAAAGTTTATTATTGCAGCTTTTCGTGCTAGATTTAACCTTATGAAACAAGAAATTTGACGGAGAGAATTTTTCCAGTTTCCCAACTTATCATAGTCATGCTACCAGAATGATGACGTTTTGGACTACTTTCAACATTTATAAACTCTATACGAATAATTTATAACCAGATTTGGGAAAGTTTTTATCATGAAAATATCACAGAAGATTACCAACCCATATGATGTTGATAAATTGGATGTCATATTATACGAGGAACCAATCTTAATAAGTACCAACGAAAACCTTTGGGTGTAGCTAAGATTCAAATGTCAGCAATTTTAGGTTCTGAGAAATCTATTTGCTACGCATGTGCATTAGGGATGATCGCAAGAAAAATTCTGATAGTAGTTTCAGCGCGATTGCCAATCTTCTTATAAAAACAAAGAAACAGATTGAAAATCATGGTCCGATGAGATTTAAGATTAAATCTGATTAATTTGGTATTAAATATTGAAAATCTGCTATCAAAGCATCACACTCATTCCTCCTATTAAATGTATTATATTCCTATGGCTAAAGTTTATAAAAGGAACGATGTACAGCAATTTTGTGTTCTGAGCATAATCATCCATTTGTTATACAATTTGACAAGTAGAATAAAAAAATTCATTTTTTTTTTGTATATCTAATTTAAATAAAAATTATGCAAGAACTGATTTGTGTGGTTTTAACTAATAAAGCTATGCGTTGTAACTCAAACAGCCCTATCAAGGTGCATAACTCAGCGGTGCGCGTTGCGCGGCAATGTATCGGAGATATTATGAAAAACGTCAACAATGTCTGTTGTTATGTTGACATTTTTCATAATATTTCTGACTCGCCACGTTGTGCGTTCGATCACCAGTCTAAGGCTGCAGATATCAGAAGTACTTTTAAATTGATAAATTGTAAAAATTCTATAATAGGAAGAGGGAGAGGGTCTAAGAAAAACAGAAAAATTTGGCTCGTGGTCTACGGGACAAAAAAGTTTGGGATCCTCAGATCTAGAACCAACTTGTTTAAAAAGCACTGATTTCTAACAATAATTGCCATAGGTATCAAAATAAAATAATTTGTTTAAATACGCCTTGCTATTGTTATTTAAAGGTCCGTTTTGTAATTATCCGAAATATTTTGTTTAGTTAAAAATTTTTAAAAATATTACAGTTAAAATTAGGTGCACGTTTTATTTTGCTTTAATTTAAATACGTGATAAACAATAATTTTTTAAACGATTAATATATTTAGTTTCTAGTACCTTATATATAAATAGTAAAATTAAACCGTAACTACCGAAAATTATATTTTCTTGGCTTCAACGAGTCATATTTTACCTTTCTAGTGAAATAAATTAATATAGTTTATTACATGTCCACTTTATTACAAGTTCTGTAATAAAGTCTTTTATTAAAGAATAATTATTTAAAAACAGTTTTAGCACCCTACGGACATAAATGTTTTACTAAGAAAAGCAATATATTTGTTTAATTATGGCGGTAAAAGTTTAGTTCGCGCCGTAAAAGCTTTTAAAAGCGTTTGGCTTTTAAGAGCTACTTTAAATATTAACCAGGCTGTTAATTATATCATTTTAAAGTTATTTTCTGAACGAAACATATAGTTTTAAATAAAATTTGCTTCTACATATATACACGGTTCAACAACTCGGTATAAAAAAACACTATTTTTTCCCTATATTTAGAATAAGAGAAACTTTGTTTTAAAAATGGGAATATTTATACAGGTGATACAGAAAAATGCGTAAATCTCCGGGATATAAAAAAACATATGAAAGGAATACTACAAGTTCATACAAACTGTTTTCGGAAATATGGGCTCTCAAAAAGCTGCAATGGAATCAAGTTTTTTTACACATAAATATTGAACCACCAAGTATATTTCATTTTATTTAATATGATCTATGCGAGGTAAGACCCTCCAAATTACTACCCAAAAAGTGTTGTGAATTACTCACAGCTGCAGGGACGACTAGCTGTTATACTCATAACCTCATTTTTTTACGCCCTGTATGATAAGAACTTTGGACAACGGTTTTTCCATATCTTTAAATACTGACTGAAAATTAGGTTCTTTTCAGTTATGTGGCAAATTCTAACCATTTTCGAAAAAATTACATTTTATTTACATCATGTATTTGGCGTATTTCGACAAAAAATACATTTTTGTTCCTATCAAACCTTCAACCGTATGATAAAAAAAATTCGATCCAAGATTAGAGTTTACCTCTTTAGTTAAAAACGTTGAAATCTGTAAATTGCAGTTCGGCCCAGGTTCTCAAAAAACGTACCTTTTATTTTATCGGCACCAAAACAAATTATTGTTGTTGCGAACGTTGCTAGTACGAAAGAAACAAATATCCTGCATTTTAGAATTTTCACTCGCTGACACAGCGATTTATTACTTGGATATTAATTTACTGATTTTTAGATTCCGTTGTAAAATAATTTAAAATATGGAATACACGTTTATTGAGATTCCAGTCATAAAATATTTCAACGAGTTGACCAACGTCTAAGGGAGAATGGTAGGTGATTCCATTTAATATGGTAATATTATTTAATTTCGTTATATTTCAGGAAATTTTGGGACAAGAAGTACTGATGCTGGTCGAGAAAGAACAGTACGTACGCTGCAATTAGAGAAAAATATTTTAAATGATGCAGATGATAGTCCTTCAACGAGCACTCAAAAATTATCAGCACAGTTTAATACGTAGAAAACAATAATTCATGAAGTTCTTCAGAACAGTTGTTATATCCATATCATTTGAAAAAAATGCATGAACCGATACCTGAAGACTTTCCCCGTAGAATACAGTTTGCAAACTTGCTTTTGGATTAGCAATGAAATAACGTATACGTCATTAGCACTATTGTCTTCACGGATGAAGCAGGGTTTACCCAAAATGGTATCATAAATTTACAAAACTCATATGTATGGGCTGATGAAAATCGTCATGCAACTCTTGTTTCGCATCATCTATCCAAACCGTTGAACAGATAGAAGAGGAACTGACCTCCTCGATCTTCCGATCTAACGCCATTGGATTTCTACCTGTGGAGACACTTCAAAACCTTGGTGTCTTCCACTTTGGTCGATAGTAGGGAAGAACTTCTACGGAGAATCAGGTTTCATAGTGAACAAATAAAGAATAATGCTGAGCTAATGTGGCGTGTACAGAGTATTTAATTTTTAGTCAATAGTTAAAGGAATATAAAAAACGTTGTTGAAACTTCTCATCATACGGGGCGTAAAAAAATGGGGTCATGAGTGTCACAGCTGTGAATAATTCACAACACTTTCTTAGATAATAATTTGAAAGATCTTACTATCATATTAAAAAAGAAATGAAATATACCTCGTAATTCAATAACTATCTGCAAACAACTTGATTGCTTTGTAGCTCTTTGGAAGCACATATCTCCGAAGAGGAGGCCTATACGAAAAAAGTTTATATGAACTTTCAGTATTCCTTTTACGTGTATTTTTTTCATATTCAAGAGATTTTCCACATTTTCCCAGGCCCCCCCGTATAAATATTCCCCTTTTTAAAACAAAATTTTTCTTATTCTAAATATAAGGAAAAAATAGTGTTTTGTTTGATACCGACGTGTAGAGTCCGGATACCTTGTATATTATTATTAAGAAATCAAGGGTGAATAAAACGATACAGAAAAAGTTCAAAACTTTCCCCTTAAATTTCGTATCTGAAATCTTGATGTAAACACTAATATTATTACATAATGAAATTTTCCTGTTTCCTGATAAAAAAAGACCGCTACGTATAATTCAAAATATAAATCATTTTATTTGAGTAGTATTTATACATTCTTTAAATACTTTTTATGCAGAAACTAAAACTCGAAACAGAAAAAATGAAATAAAAAGGTGTACTATGTAGCAGAAGTTTTTTCTTAGATACTAGTAACTTAATTCGTCTGACAATCAATAATACCATAAAATTAACTTTACTGGTTGATATATATCCTAAACGTTAGAAATATTTTTTAATGCTTTAAATATGCATTTAATACTGAACTTCTTTTTTACATTTAAAGAGATTATTCTTTTTAATTTAACCACCTGACTCGCCAATAACATCAATGTCATGATTTTTTGCTGGAAAATTTTTAGCATGTATTCTGAGTAATTTAAAACTTTTAAGAATAAGCACATTATATTTCAAGATGTAAAAAATAGATCTCTAATTAGATTCTATTCTTAATAAAGCTTTATAAATTTTTTTATTATATCATAGTTGGAAATTCATTTCATATAGAGAAGTTTGTATTTTGTATTTAGGTACTAGTAGTTAAGTATTTTTAGTTATATTTTATATTTGACTAATTTAATATCTTTATTGAGACAAATAATTCCTTGAAATAATACCTTTATTGACCAAATGCGAAAAGTAGACAGTTGTTTACGAACTGTCATAAAAAGAAGTTTATTAATTGTCAGTACAAAGTTTGTCAAGAAAAAGTCTGTCTCGTAATATATTACGAACGCGCAGAAGAAAAAACCAAATTGGATTTTTAACGGTGTTTTAGTGAAACACCTTATTATTTCAGCAAATTGTTTTGACTAACTGAAGTACAACTGTTTTCTTAACACCAGCTAAGTGCTCCTCTGGAAATATATATGATTTGTTAATACACAACAGTGTATTTTTTCTGAACTCTCGAAGCATATGTTGAATTATTCCTCAATTTGGAAATTACAACAACCATAAAAGACGTCAGCAGTATTGTCAGCTCAGCTAGTCCTAAAAATATAAGATAATTAAAAATATTTTTGAATTTGCTACTACATTAAAAAAATCACTCGTTCAAAATCTTGATATCTCAATTTTGGCATACGCACATTTAAAAGGAATCTATTAATTTAATCAAAAAATGGGTAATACTTATAAATTCAAAGTAATTAGTACCATAAAATGAAGAAAATATAGTTTAATTGAAAGAAAATTAACTAAATGTTTATTAAATTAACAAAATGGATTTCAAATTTTAAATAAAACTATGTAAATTGTAGATAGCAGATTGTGTATGAGTCGTTAAGGCTTTCCATGCCACTATATAGCATCTCGACCTCTAAAATATTTTATGCATTATCCTAGTATAATATAAGCCCGGAATATTTAGAGTTCAGAAATTTAAGACGCTTGCAGAATAGGTTATCCTACTGTTCTGTGTCAGTTGCTTTGGGGCTTGCCTACAGTCCCAAGTCAACTTAGCCTCATAGATGTTTCGCCTGTTTAGTTTTCTGATAATATGTATATTTAGCATTTTTTGTGTTTCTATTCAAGTACTCATAGGCACAGATTTGAATTACATGCATTTCTGCCTGGAAGATGAGAGAAGTGTTTCCTAGGGATTTTGTTAGGCCAAAGTCTGGGTCTGACACTCGCACTGGAACCCCTTCTTTCATGTTGGATCTATCAATAAACAATGAGTACTTCACTTTTCGTTCGCTTGGTAGCAGTCAGTACTACTTTATAGTTCACATCAAAGTCATACCTCATAGATATGCGATTTGTCGGTTTTGATATGAATTCTTTTCGAATTGTATCTAAAATAGAGAAAAAAATAGACTTTATGACAAAAGTATTAACAGAATACCGACTGTGTCATCACACTAAAAAAAAAACGTAGTGATATTTTGTTATATTTTCCACTTTCTATTATGATCCATTAATTTGTTTTAAACAAAACAAAAAATTATTTTTTTTTCGTTTTTTACTTATAAAATCCAAACTAATGAAGTCATCTCGATGGTTTTAACACACGATTATGGGGAATAAAAATATCAACAAAATAAACTCTGGATCGGCTCAACTGGGCTATTAGTAATGGAGAAAAATGGGAAAAATCATCGTTTATTCAAAAACTCATATCGCGTAATTTTTCAACTTATAATGCTGGCCCTTCGCGAAATAATAATAATTTATATGTCTTTTATGTGTGACAAAACCGCCCGCTATTAGTTTGTTAGTTTTTGCACAATTTCTATTTTAAATTTCAGCGTGTCTGGAATCGCCATGAATGGTCAGATTTTAATTTTGTAAAATGATTTTGAAAGTAGAAGCCTCGTTCTCTAAGCCTATATTTTTATTTAGTATCAAAAAGTCTGTAAAATAGTTGAAAATGTTAGCAAACATGACCAAAAACCGCCGGGCTCGTGAAAGAAGCCGTATGGTTAAGGCAGCGCAGTTGCTAAGGGGAGTTATTTTTAACAGACTTCTAAACGAAAGAGGTTCTCAATTCGTAGACTATGTATTTTTTTATGTATGTACACCTATTACTCCGGAACGGCGGCACCGATTTGAATGAAATTGTTTACGTTATGTTCAGGAAGTTGCTGCGGTGGTCCCATATTTTTTTGGACGAAATTGGTGCAGTAAAATCCAAGATGGCAATGACAATATGGCGGCCAAAAAAATTTTATTTTGTCAAATTTTTTCCAAAATTGGGGTGGGGGAGTTTTCAGGATCGCACATAGTGAACCCAAAATATTTAAATGGCGGATAAAAAATTAATTTTGTCCGATTTTTTCAAAATCGGTATGGGGGACTTTCTGGGATCGCACATTATGAATCTGAAATTATTTTTAAAAAAATTAAATATGGCGGATAAAATATTCTACATCTCTTAGTTTTGTCTAAAATCAGTATTGGGGGATTTTTGTTAGTGTTAATTGCGAATTTTAAATATTTTTTGAAAAACTCAATCTGGCGGATTCAATATGGCGTCTTAAAATTTTACATTTTTTGATTTTCTCCAAAACTGATATATTGGATTCTTGAAGGTGTAAACTATGAATTTAAAGGCATTTTTTCATTATTAAATATGGCAAATCCAATATAGCGGACTAAAAATTTTACATTTTTCGATTTTATTTAAAGGTGGGACTGAATCGTTTTTGAGAAAGTAAATAGCGAATATAAAATTATTTTAAGAAAATTTGATGTCAGATGCAATATGACGGTCTGGAAATTTTAAATTTCCGGATTTCATCCAAAATTGGCATTAAGGGGCTTTGACGGGTTTAGATTTAGCTTAGATTAAGACGTTAAAATGATTTTTTTTGAACTGCAAGATGGCGGATCCGATAGGGTGGGTTGAAAATTTCACCTTATTCGCATTTTTTCAGATTTGATATTAGGGGGTGTTCGAGGTCGTGTATTACGAATATGAAGTTAATTTTCTACAACTATTAGGTTGATAAGATACAATTTGAAGTACTGAAAATTTTACATTTTCCGATTTTGTCTAAAATTGATATTGCGGTGTTCTTGGGACATATACAAACTCAATATGCAGTATAAAATATATCGGGCTAAGAAATTTACATCTTATGTTCTTTAAATATCGATATTGAAAGGTTTTGAGGCCTATATTACCAATCTAAAATTAACTTGAAACTTAAGATAGTGAATTTACTATGACAGACTAAATATTTGTTTGACACAATTTCACTAGTATTTGGAGAACTCTAAGTATAAAAGAATTTTTAGTTGTTCATTTATAGTGTGATTTAGAACTTTGGATAAAATAAGTACTTTTTTGCCACCTTGGAGTCATTGCGATGTACACTAGTTTCGATCAGTACTTAGTTCAATTAATTATAATGAGTTCAAAACTAAAAATCGAAAAATAAAATTTTTTAAAAATTTAACCGACTTCTAAAAGTGCCCTGAAAAGTGAAAAATAACTATAAATTTTTATATGAAATTGAAATTTTTGAAGTCGGCGCTAAATGAAATTAAAAATAAGCTATTTTTAATCTGTTTATACGAATAACAATTTGTTAGGTATTAGTTTGACGCCGACTTCATAAATTTCAATTTCATATAAAAATTTACAGTTATTTTTCACTTTTTAGTGCACTATTAGAAGTCGGTTGAATTTTTGGTCACGTTTGCTAGCATTTTTCACGTCTTTGACAGACTTTATGATGCAAAATAATATGGGCTTGTAGAATTATAATTCTTCTTTCAAAATCTTGCATCCAGGTGCACTTGTTTTGGTGCACGCAAATTACTATTACTTCTCGAGAAGCCAGCACTACAACTTCAAAAATTACAGATATATATTTAAAAAAAAAAACGCTGTTTTCCATTTTTTTTTTGTTTTTCTCCCTGACTAATATTCCGGTGGAGTCAATGAAGAGCTCATTTTGTCGATATTTTATTCTTTACAATTCGCTTCTTTACACTATCGAGATTGCTCCATTAGTTTTGATTTAATAAGCGAGAAAACGAAAAAAAAACCGCAATTTTTTAGTTTTAATTATTTATAATAAAACATGGAGAGTAGAAAACATACCAAAATATCAACAAGGATTATTTTTAATGTGATGGCACAGTTAGTATAATGATATTTTTTTCACCAAAAAATATTTTTAATTGGCCCACCAACAAAGTTTTCAGATTTGAGATTTTATGTTTAAAAGAGCTTAAAGGCATTTGTTTCTTCTGCCCGCATCAAAGCTATGTGAAATTGAGGGAGGTTCAGCATTGCCGCTGTGAGGGTATAACGGCATAGCCCTTGTAACTTTTACATAGGCTAACCTCTGTATATTTGACCATAGGTTTGATAATCGCTTCATATGATCATAAAATCATTTTCGTTTCAAACCACAGAGAATATTTTTTTTTGAATGTGGCTATTTCAGGTCAGTTTTTGGTCTCTTATTACTCCCAGATATTTGACCTATTTGGAAAAGCTCAGTATGGTATCGTTTAAAGTTGGAGCTTTCATGTTGATTTTCCTTATCTTCGTAAACAGCACGAGGACTATTTTGTTAGAATTAACTAATAGTTCTTTCCCTATTGACCAGTTACAACAGTAAGGCAAGTATAAATTTAAAGATATTTTTTTGCAAAATGGCGCAAGTTTAGGAGAATCTCATATACATTATTTAAATTCAATAATAAACTCGCGAAAATATACTCTGAAAATTCATTTAAAATAAATATTTTAAAATTATAAGTATAACGTAAGACTAAATAACTCAAAGTTAAAAAGCGAATGTCTATATGTAATATATATGTTGGTAAGATTTTTTTGTATAAAGATTTTAAACAAATTTACTCATAACTAATTTTATATACTTATTTCAAAATTTCCAGTTTTAATTCCAGTATATAAACTTTTTTTTGAATATCAACAGCTGTATTTTAAAACTAAAAGTTACCTGTGGCGGCTTCGCTCATACTCAAGACCCCTGCATAGCTTAAGAAAGGAAGCCAAGAGAATTTTATTGAGCTTGTTACGTGCTTTTTCATGTATATTATTCAGTAAAATACTCTTCCTTTAATAGCTTTAGCACAAATGGGTCATAAATAGTTAATTACTTCATGCAATATATCAATAATGCAATAAAATCAAAGTAATCCATTACATTCTGAATATTTTATGAAAATCAGATCATTATAGTGTGACTTCGAACTGATTAAGAACATACTAATATAGTCTGACTTTTGTCACGTAATGCATTTTTTCCCATTACGATGAATTAATATATTAGTTACGCAAAAATAATCCGATTAGCGTCTTTCGAAATTCATTATAGTCATTAATTAATTCACTTTTCAAATATTCATCATATAATATTATATTTTTTCAGATTATTCTTTAATAGTGTAATAACTCGTCAAAGGGTGTTGTAAAAATGGTTAAATCTATGTTATTCAAAATCGGGATTTTTATGGGAAAAAATACCAAGAGTGTGTGCTAATTGAAAGTTTATGATAAGATAAGATCTCAGACCAGTTTCAAGATGAGCGTTTGTTTCAATTTTGAGAAATTAATCATCAAAGTTGAAGAAATTGAGTTGCATAATGTCTTTCAGTTGAATAAAAGTTTTGACAATAAAAATCTTATTAGAATGGAAGAAGATAAACAAGTTTTTCTTATCTCATTGCAAAGCTTAGGTTACGTAGAATGCAAAAAAATATCAGTGACATAAAAATTTGGTACCCTTTAGATAAGGTAAAACTACCCTATGTAAGGAAAATGGAAATAAATTATAAAATATTTGAAAAAATTTGTATTCATGAGTCAAAGTTTAAGATGATTATAAAGTAGCAATTGCCATATATTTATACTTCGTTTTTATTGATATTCACCCTTCCATGGAGGTGAGAACTACCACTAACAATAAAAAATTCCAAAAAATGTTCACAGAAATTTGGAAAAAATTATTTCTGCATCATATAAATTACAACAAATATGAAAAAGACATCTGCGTAAAATCCAATACAAATACACCTCATAAAGAGAATACATCTGCGGTGAACATGAACTTTTAATCGATTAATATTACCGAAAATTGATGTTCGCTAGTGGTCTAATTTTTGCAACCACTACTTTGTAACATCAAATCTTTGAGGTGCGTACAGTGAAGAGAAACGTTGCGCTTCAATGGACACAGGCCCTATATAAGCTCGTAGTCTTAAGACAAAACATTCAGTTTATACTTGATAACGATTAGAGATACAAACTAATCGAAACGTCGTAAAAAAAAAAAAAATAAAGACAATGCAAGTCCGACCACATTTTAGTCAATCTTCAACATTGTCTACAACCTTCAAACAAATGTTGGAAATCCGGTATCAGCGACAAAACCAAAGCCTACGAGAAAATTAGGATCAAACTTGCCAAGGAGGAAGGCCCCTCTTCATTTTTACTTCAAACATGAGACAGCAAAGTCATTCCTATTGCTTTTAGATTGAAATTACCAATACCAGGTAATAGAGAATGCCGTATTCTGGACAATGCTAGTAAAGCACTTCTAAGAACACAAATAAATTATCACCGATGACGAAAAGCCATTCTTCTGGATAAAGCTACACAACGCTACGAAGAAATCAAAGCTAAAACTTTGTCAGATGATTATGAGCCAATTTGCAATAAAATAGATAATATATGCAACAAATTGAAAGAAAATATGGCGAGGAAACACCGAAATAAACTAGAGAAACTAAAATCACATCAAGAACCGACTCCACCTGAAACAACTTCAAGAAAAACCATCATAAACTTATCTTCAAGAATACTTTCAACAGAAGAAGAACAACTACTAAGCAAAGGGCTTAATTTCGCAGTAACACCAAAAAGCATGCCCGTTTTAGATATCATAAGCTCTGTAGAATCTATACAAGTAGACGAAAACCATTCCGACTAGTTTAGGTGGAAAATAAAATCAACTTTGGAAGACAAGAAAAATCCAGTTCAAAATCTCTCCAAACTAGAAGCATCAGCCTTAAAAGAACTTCGTAAGGATGAATCCATAAAGATTTTACCAGCGGATAAGGGAAATGCAACAGTGATAATGGACATTGTAACGTACGACCAAAAAATCGGAGATATCCTGGAAAAAGGGAAATATAGACAATTAGCCCCTTGACCCCACAAAATCCGTAGAGTCAAAAATCAACAGAACACTCAGGAAATACCAAAACAATATACCTACGATCGGCGCTCACACCACACTACAGTAAGCCACCACATCTTTACGGACTTCCAAAAATTCATAAAACGAACATACCATTGAGGCCAATAACCAGCTCCAGAGGATCCCCAACAAAAGCACTGGTGAAGTTTCTCTTAAAAATCGTACAACTGTTAGAAAGTAATACAAACACATATATTAAATATTCTACACATTTCGTGAACATTATTAGTAGCATCAATATAGAGCCAGACGACAGACTAATAAGCTTTGATGTGGAAAGTCTGTATACTAATGTACCATTAGGGGAATCACTAGACATAATCAAAACTAGACTTTCAAATGATATTATTTTATGAGATCGAATCACGTTACCACTGGACGGGGTGATGGACCTTTTGGAGTCTTGCCTGCGTAGTGCTTACTTTCAAGTAAAGGACAAGTTCTATGCTCAGGATGACGGGCTTCTGATGGGTTCTTCACTCTCTTTAGTCATCGTCAATATATATATATATATATATATATATATATATATATATATATATATATATATATATATATATATATATATATATATATATGGAATGGTTCAAAACTCATGCCATAGAAACGGCAGCAGTAAAACCGAAAGTCTGGTTGAGATATGTCGATGATTCTTTCATCGTATGAAAGGGCAATGATCAAGAACTTCATAATTTCCTGAAACATCTGAATACCATTTGACCTACAATTAAGTTTACCATGAAAAAAGAGGTAAATGATCAATTGCCCTTCCTAAATACCATGGTGAACCGTTCAAACGAAACTATTAAAACTTCAGTATACAGTAAGCCAACACATACTGGACAATATCTTAATCATAGTTCTAATCATTCTGTTGTAACAAAACGAGGAATTATATGCAACCTCTATAATCGCCCTATCTATATGCAATAGTGCCGAATCATTGGAAAAAGAGGTAGCAAATATTAAATCCGATTTACAACAGAATGGTTATCCTATAAAACTAATTGACGATGTTATAAATAATTTTAGAACAACGAACACTGGACAGCAAGAAACACATTTCTTCTTCACAATTCTGTACATTAAGGGAACTTCGGAGAAAATAAGACGAATTGCTAGTATTTATAATATAATAATAGCCTTTAAATCAGGAAATACCCTTAGAGTTCATTTAACAAAAACAAAACCTAAAACTACCGATAAGAAAGAATGTGTTTGCAAAGTTCCACGTGAGTGTGGTGAAATGTATATTGGAGAAACCAAACGACGGCTTGAAGTTAGAATTAAGGAACATAAAACTAATACACAAAAACGGGACACGTCGAGATCAGGTACTGCAGAACACTCCTGAGATAAACAACACCATATAAAATGGTCTGAGGCTGCGGCAATATATATGGAACCCTATTATGAAAAAAAGGAAATTTATAGAAGCAGCATACATTAAAAACCATAATGGAATCTTCAGTAAACCGAGTGTTGAGGTACCTAATCTTTTGCAACTACTACTTTGTAACTCCCTATATAAGCTCGTAGTCTTAAGACAAAAGATTCAGTTTATACTCGATAACGATTAGAGATACAACCTAATCGAAACGTCGTAAAAATAAAAATAAATAAATAAATAAAGACAATGCAAGTCCGACCACATTTTAGTCAAGAGTAACGTAATTGTAAGATTTTTTATTTCCGAAGAAATTAATGACCACTAGGCGATAGCCAATCCAAGCATTTTTTTCAATATCTGATAGAGTATTAAAATGCTTGACTTTCAGAATATTTCGAATTTGTGATCCAACAAAAATACCTTCTTTAATTTTTGTTTCACTTAGCCTTGGGAATTTCTGACGCAGGTAAGCTCGCTCATCTGTGTTCAGTGCCTTAACAAAGTTTTTCAATAGGCTCAATTTGATAGGCATTGGTAGCAACAAAATCTTTTTGTGATCTACCAATGGCATATGTTTTACATTATTTTAATTTGGCTCTAATGATATCGACAAGACTAGTCTTTTCTCTAATGAAGTGCCTTTGCCTGCCCATTCACACAAAAAACAGCAATACTTGGTGTAGCCTAGCTGCAACCCAAGTAAAAAATGTAATCACCTTTAAGTTTCCACAGATCTTTCATTGGTACTCATCGTATTTTATACTTGTCAATAGGTACCTCATATTGCCGTATGATTGTTTCATGTGAACTGCATATCCAATAAGCATAGATGGTAAAATATTTCCCATATGCAATAGTAATGGTTTTAAACTCAATTTTGAACAGTCTATGAACAATCTCCATTTCCCTGGCTTGTAGTTTATATTTAAAACAACCAATAAACCGGTAATGTTATTGCAGAAAATCAAGTTCTTTTCCATGTTAAAAAATGGTGCTAGGCCTTTATGGCGTTTACGAAAAACACATAATGAAATATTGTTTTCTAATAAGTTGCACTGCTGCAATCTTGATCCTAGTAACTCTGCTTTACTTTTTGGAAATTCTAAATCTCTCGCAAAATCGTTTAATTTTGATTGAGTTATTTGTGCGGGTGTGAAATCAAGATCTCTTGACGTTGATGGCACATCTTCTTGAGAAATCGTTGTATCGTTATCTGATTCGTAAGTGAATGTTTCTGGGGGTTCTGGAATAGGAAGTTCGTCACTATAAGGCACAGTTCTCATGGTAGATGATATTGTTAATATATAGGGATATTTTATTTTAAATACAGTTTGGCCGTTGTCCAGTGTTGTTTATTTCGATAACACTTGACCGCTAAAAGAGTTTGGGAGTTATTTACGAACAGGAACTCAACCTATGGCTGGATCTCTAATAGATCTTTCTTTGAAAGAAATATATTTTAAAGAATATGAATCGTAAGTGCATGGCAATTTTTATTTGATGATCAGTTTAGTCTATAACTACTGATCACATTTTTTTATCACACCCAGGCCTAAAGTGACAATTATTGACCTACTATGCTTACCAAAAATGCCACTTTATACCTGGGTTATGATGAAAAATCGTATATACACTAAGGAAGCAAATAAAGATGGCATGTTTATCACCCTCGCTTTCGACTCGGGTGATAATTTTCATGCGATTTAAGACATACTTTATTTTTGCTCCCTTGATGCATAGTATACTGTTTTTGTATACTTTTTAATTTGCCAAAAGTATATATTCAAAAAAAAAAAAATAGGAATGAAACTAACATTTTCTGAAAGGAGAGTTGTTCTTTAGCTTAAAAGATTTTTTTGCTCCAACCGTTTCCAAGAAATTTATGTTCATTATAACGTATTCAAAACAAACTTAATAAATTCATATTAAAAAAAAAACTTACGATATTTACTGTAGACCACAAAACTAATTCGAACAGTTGAATGTGACTTTTACCTTACAATGAGATAAAAATTTCGAACCCATTTTAGTAAAAGTTTTATAGTATTGCTATTTTACTATATTCAGTTTATTTTTATTAAAATATATTGCCGCATAATCAATATGTTAACATTAAAGATATGAGATTTTACGTCTATGCTCAACAAAAATCTAATAGCCGTGCTGCTGTTGAAAATATTGGGAGCTATATCTAAAAAAAGTTCAACCAAATCGAAAAATATATCAAACTTTTGCCATTTATACCAAGAGTCCTGGTAGTAGGGTAAAAATTATAACAAAAGCGGTTTAAGATGAAATTTTGGTTTGTATCATAGACATTCCCTGTTTAAGCACTGGATTCTTAGAATCTGCTGCTACGATAAGTAAGGCAAATGTTGACGAATAATTACCCCATTTTAGGTTATTGGCTAGATTGAAATTCTCTCAGTGTTCATCTAATTATGTAATGAAAACTTAATATTCCTAAATAATGAGACGACGTTCATCAGACGTAGAATCTTTACCAGAAAAAACATTCCTTATTGAAAATGTACGCTTATCGAGAGGAAGATATTCTCAGATATTGTTTTCAGTGAACATTTGATGTGATATCACCGACAATTTTTTATATATTCTCGGGTCCGTCCTAAAGCCGGATGCACTGCGACCAGAGTAGGCCTATTGTGCTCACCCTAGACATTATAGCCACTCTGTCAACCTAGCCCCCTGGCTCAATCTGTACAGTCCTGCTAAAGAGTGATTGAGTATTTCTTCCGGTTCCAGTTTTACTGACCCGAAAGTTTGTTGTCTAAATCTCACCAGTGACTCACAGTCACATATGATATGCTTCACCGTTTCCTCGGCTTGTCCACACAGTCTGCAGCCGAGGTTTCCGTTATATAGATTCATTCTATTCAGATGTACTTTGACGGCCATGTGTCCCGTCATTATACCTGTAATAGTCCTTAATTGGTTTCTACTCATTTGTAGTAGTTTCTTTGCCAGTTTCGGGTCCGGATTCCCAATAAATAGCTTGCTGTGGTTTAAACCCTGTCTGGTCATCCAGTGGTTTTTATGTTCTCTTTTGATCCATTCTTTGACTGCTTCTCGTGCTGCACACCGCGGCACCCCAAAGGCCGGTTCTGGACCAATGTATTGAGATGCTGACCCTGCTCTAGCTAGTTCGTCAGCTTTTTCATTTCCATGTATGCCTTCGTGTCCTGGTACCCACTTTAACATAACTCTGTTGTCTTTTGTCAGAGTTTCCAGCTCGCTCTGACATTCCCAAATCAGCCTCGATGATACCTTTTGGCCCTTGAGGGCCCTTAGGGCTGCCTGGCTGTCAGAGTAAATGAGGATTTGCTTCCCTTTGTAAGCTCTCCTATTTATCTCATCTGCGCACCGTAAGATTGCGTATATTTCTGCCTGGAACATTGTTGGGTATTTCCCAAGGGGAAGGGTTAGTTCCTTCCTCGGTTGTAACCCGTATATCCCAGCTCCAGTACCCTCACTAGTTTTTGAACCGTCAGTGTACCAGATACTTGCACCCGAGAATGTTTCCGGTCTTTCTCTTTTACTTGCCATTCGATCCTCTATTGTGACTTCAAACGGTATATTATAACGGTAGCTCGAGTTCATATGGTCCGTGTCCATTTCCAACTCAGGGCTCCTGATTTTTTTACATATGTTTTTATGTCCTGACATCGTCATTTGCGATTTTACTGCTGAGTGATTTAGTCGGTGGAGTCCCATTCTTGCCTCTGCCTGAATCACTAAGTGTAGCGGAGGCAGATCCAGAATACACTCCATTGCCGAAGTGGGCGTTGATTTCATGGCCCCAGTAATACATAAACAGGCGACCCTTTGTATTCCACTCAGCTTTGTCATAGTTGCTCTCTGCATTACCTTGGGCCACCAGACCAAGGCTGCGTAAGTGATGGCTGGTCTCACAACACTGGTGTATAACCAATGTACCATTTTCGGTGAGAGACCCCATGTTTTCCCACATAATCTTCTAACAGTCATAAGAGATGTTTCCGATTTTCTGGTTATGTTTTCCACTTGTCTGTTCCAGGTCAGCCTGGAGTCTAAAATCACCCCCAGATATTTTACTTCTCTGGCAAGTGGTATTGTGTTTCCTTGGAGGATGATGGGACCGAGATCCTCTATCCTTCTCCGTTTTGTAAAGGGAATTAGGACAGTCTTTTGGGGACTTATATTGAGTCCCTCCTGCCTTATCCATCTTTCTACAACTTCAAGAGCCCTCTGCATTCTTTCTCTTACTGTTGTATTAAATTTGCCTTGGGTTAAGATTACCAAGTCATCTGCATATCCCAGCACAGAGTGACCCTCCCCACTCAGGGTTCGCAGAAGCCCATCCATTACTAGGTTCCAAAGCAGTGGGGAGAGAACCCCCCCCCTGCGGACACCCCCCAGTCACCCGTGCCATCAGCGACTCTCCGAGCAGTTCTGTGTAGATCACTCTGTCTTTTAACATATTTCCAATCCACCTGCAACAGGTCTCCTCCAGATTGATGTTTCTTATTGCAGTGATGATTGATTGAAAAGACGTGTTGTCGAACGCCCCCTCTATATCTAGAAATGCTCCTAGAAGCACTTCTCCATTTTCCAGAGTGTTTTCCACCTTGCTGACCAAGTCGTGGAGCGCTGTCTCTGTGGATCTCCCGATTCTATATGCATGCTGGCTCCGATGAAATGGGCTGTTCACCATTAAATCATCTCTGACATGTTTGTCCAACAGCTTCTCGAGAGTCTTAAGGATAAATGACATTAGACTGATTGGTCTAAATGCCTTTGCTGTAGAGTAGTTGGGTTTCCCAGGTTTTTGAATGAACACTACCCTGGTTAACCTCCAAACCTTTGGTACATATCCTAGAGCTAGAGTGGCTCTTAATATGCAGCAAAGTCTGTTAATCAACAGGTTTGGACCCTGTTGTAACATTGCTGGATAAATCCCGTCCGGTCCCGGCGATTTATATGGTTCAAATGAGTTTATGGCCCATTTTATCTTTTCATAGGTAATCACCTTTTTTGCCGTTTGCCAATTGTCCTTGGTGGCTCTTACAGCAGTATTTATCTCTGCTTCAGTCCTCCAAGTCTCCGGTGATTTCTCAATTATTGTTGACCCTGGGAAGTGAGCCCGAAATAACTCGGTCATTGTTTCTTTCCCAGTATAGGTGTGCTCCCCTGTATTTGTTTTTAGAGAGTTTATTGATGGTTGCGTATCCTTTGAGAGTATCTTTCGGAGTCTGGCACATTCTGGGGTCGTTTCGATCTCCTCACAGTGCTTCCTCCAAGATTCTCTCTTAGCCTTACGCAAGTTCCTGTTATATTCAGTCAGGACCAGTCTATATTCGTCCCAGTTTCCTGTTATTTTCGCCTTGTTCCATAGTTTCCTAACTTGTCCTCTTTTCGCCTCTAATTTCGCATTCCACCACGGCACATTGCGAGTAGAATGTTGAGTGATCTGAGGACAGTTAGCTTCAAAGGCTGAGACTGTGGCTTCTGTTAGTTGTTCTGCCATCAGTTCTACTTCTATTATGTTGCTTACCGAACTTTTGATTTCCGCTAGTCTCTGTTCTAGGTCTAGGCAGTAGTTTCCCCAGTTTGTCCTTCGCGGATTCCGGTAGTTTAGTTGTTCCCGTTCTATACCCGTTATTTCAAACCTGATGCACCTATGGTCAGAACAACTTGCCTCCCTAGACACATGCCAGTTTTTTATAAAGTTGCCAAGATATGTTGTGCTTAACGTTATATCAATGACCTCCTGCCTTTGTCTGGTGACGAAGGTGGGTTCATTGCCTTTATTCATTATGTCTAAGTTATTTACCATTATGAATTCAAAGACTGACTTACCTCTTTGATTGATGTTTGTGCTGCCCCAAGCATCGTGATGGGCATTGGCATCACACCCAATGATCAGCTGCGATCCATTTCCTCTGCAGTCTCTCACCAGGTCTCCCACTGCTCTTGGTGGTGGTTCTTCTAGGTCATCATAGGGGAAGTAGGCTGAGCCGATAGTGATGTTTGTTGGTCCAGCTCCCCTTGTTGCTATTTTTGCGGCAACAAGATCCCTAGAAATATGTTTCGTATCACCGACAATTACTTGATAGGTCAATTTTAAACTTCACAAAGGCAAAATAGTAATTTAAATATGCAACTCTTGGAAAATTACTCATTAAATCTGATGGATGATGTGCCTTTAAATATGTCATAATATATGATGTATGCAAGGTGGAATACCACCTCCCTTTTTACTTATAGTTCAGGATCATCTCAATCAACATTTTTTCGAAGCCCAGACATTAACTCGCCCGATTTTTATTTGTGGGTTCACATAAAGTCAATAATTTATAAAAATTAAATTGTATATGCAAAAAATTCAAGAAGCCCTAAATATAATTAAAAACAATTAGAGATTTTTCCCAACGGTAAGAGATTACTTAATAAGAGATTTAAAAAATATATTGAGGGTAACGGTGGCGACTTTAACATTTACTGAATTGATATTGTTTGTTTAAAATACAATTGTTTTTACTTATTGCTTTGTGTTATTTATTAAATATGAACAATTGGTCATTTTGAAAGAATTGCAAAATTTAAATGCAAATGTTACGGAAACAGTTGGAGATAAAAATCGAGCAGGTGTAGCTTTTTAGTTAAGAAATGACTCTGCTTCCAGCAACTTGAAACGAAACATACCTAATTTTGTAGGTAAGAAAAAATGTCCAGGCTTATTTAACCCAGTGTATGTAATCGATGCCGTTCAGGGGAAATTTAAAATTATCTTTAAATTATTATTTCCGACCAGCAAAAACATAATATGCCCATTTTGAACACCACGCATTGAAAAGGTTTCAAAATAAATGCCCTTTTTAACGAGTAACATTTCGAAAAAACTTATATTGCTTAACTGGTCTCTTTAGATGTGTAGTATCTTCAGAGACTCTATGACCTATTATTTATAAGATACACTAAATAGTAATAAAATGTATAAGAGATTGGTAAACAAATAAAGTTATATTTGAGCAAGAATGAATTTTTAAAGTAATAATTGCCAATTATTAGTTTAGCTATATTTTATTTATAATTATTATTTATTTAAAATGTAAATTTTGGTAATAGAAGAAGATCCTGTATTGCGTAAATTACAATTAAATATCAGATAATTTTGACCTACTATGCAGAAAATTTTTGCTTACATATTTTGATTTTCTATCAAGACCTTATTTATACTCTGGTATATAAGTTTGGAATACTAAAGAATTAGAACACATATTAAATTCTGTAATTTACACGCAAAAAATACAATTTTACAAAAATTATATTAACTTTATTTTTAAGATCTTGTGTATAAAATTAATCTTTTATACAATGCTTTCAATAGAACCCGAGTATAACCGATATAATGAGAAAGCTACCTACATAAACATTTTTTTATTACGTCGCTAAGTTTTCTGAAAGCTTGGCCAGATTGGTGATGAATGAAATTCAAACAGATTTTCTTTTATACTGTGATATTTTTAGGTCTTGATACATAATGTTACTATAATTATGAGAGTATTTTTATTTTTTTTTTGTAAATAATGTATCAATTATTCCAGCTAAGACTTTTTTATAGAAAGAGGTGTTGGACCAAGCGATATTATGTCGCATAAATTATTTAGAACGGTTCTGGAATAAGCTTTTATAATATTAAATTGGGGAAAAATGGCTCATGAAAAGAATATAATTTAAGATTTGCCGACGACATTGTATTAGTCACTGGTGATCTAAATCGAAGCTGCTGTGATGGTAGAGTAATTAAAAAAAAAAGCAAAAGTTGGACTTAATACAAACAAACAAATCTAATTTGGTAATAATATTAGATAATAATGTTATTAAAGGCACCGAATTAATAACACCACAGATTATCAGACGCACGAATTTCAAGGAAGAGTAGGCCTTGGATGGACGGCATAAAGCAAACTAAGGAAGATAATCAATAGTGACTTGCCAATTTCTTTACAAACAGTTTATAACCAATGTGTACTAGCAGTAATGACTTACTGGGCAGTAACTCTGATACTGACTAAAACTACAGTCAACAAACCAGGATATGCACAAAAAAAATGGAAAGTGCTATGCAGGAAATAAAATTTCAGAATCGAATAAAAAATAATGAACAAAATTTTTCGAGTGATTTGCAAAAACCATGTCCGAGTTATTTCTTGATAAGTAAAAAATTCGTAATAACATTTCTGCTGGTGCGAAGTCAATCAAATTAACCTCATTTAGGTTTTACTGTACTAGAACCACAATTACCGTTGCTAAAATGGCATTCAAGAAAAAATTTCCTAAAATATTGACCTCAAAATTGTGCACACATATTGATTACGCGTTAATATAGTAACAAAAGGCGAATTAAAAATAGAACTACTTTATTTCTTTAAACTTTTTATGAAAAATAGTCTGTCGTGTACTTGCTGGAACACGAAAACTTCTTACTTGACGTGAAACATGTTATAATTTATTACTAACATGCGTTACAGGTATACATAAATACGCGTTGGATAGCATATAATTAAACTAACCTTTTAAATCGAGTTTTATCACGAAAAATTCGCTCAAGCATTTTGTAATTAACAACATACCAACAACTCATATTTATAAAAAGGTGGCTGTTAAATGCTCTAAGCCTCTAAAAGCGTTGTAAAATGGATTAAAATTTACGCGCCCTAATTCGATAAATATATTGACTCTTGCATTTAATATTTTTGCCGACAAGCTTTTGGCAGATGGTAGCTGCTATACTTTATTAAATTATGTTACGTTGTTGATTAACATATATATATATATATATATATATATATATATATATATATATATATATATATATATATATATATATATATATATATATATATATAAGTAGTGTAAAAAGTGACTTCTAAAACGTCCGCAGGCGATATATTAGATAATATGGTTGGTAATGCAAGTAATGGTACTTATTATTCAAGTTGTGTGTGTAATTGGCGTGTTAATTGTCAGTTTGATTTATTGCGGCACTCTAAGTGTGTGTTAGGCGTGTAATAAGTAGTTGTTCTACAGGGTGATCCAAAAAAGTAAGTAAATAAAATAAATTACAGTTCAGGAACTCCGCTTCTGGGGTGGCAGCTGGGGCGGGCGGTCTGTTGTTGAGTGCAGGGTTTTTTGTATGTTGTTGGTACTGTGTTGTGTATATTTGTAGAGAGAGATGTGAAATAATTGTGTATTTGTTTGTATTTTGATATTTATTTCTATGTGTATGAAAAGAGCCCGGACTATATAGAAATGCCCACGGACTATTGCAGAATTACGTGTGCGGTTGGTATTCCGCTCGAAGGCATTTATGCGAGTATGTAATTAATTTACATAATGTGATCTGGCTGGTTTATAATTTATGGGAGGTTTATCTGGTTTACTGAAGAAATAACTATAAAAATGTAGGTGTTAATGGATTTGTAGTAAGAATAGGTAATTGATATCTATAATGTGTAAAGCAATTCTAGAGGATGTTATAGAAAATACGGGGTGTGTGCAGTTTAGGTCTGTTTTTGGTAAATGGTAAATAGTAAATAATTATTTTATATATTGACAATTATTTATTTAAATAACTATATACATATACGAGGTATATTTAAAAATTATTCATATTCAAAAATATTTTGTCTTCGTTCGATGTATGGTTTCATTTCAGTCAGAAATTCTGGAGTAACTCTTTGAAATTTGGTTATATATTCCCAGGTAACTTGTTGTTTGTGCCTTCTAATAAATTCTTCAGATAAGTTTTGATATGTAGAAATATAGTCCCAATTCACCGATGTTTGAAATTCAGTAATAAATTTTTCACTTAATACTTGATACTGAGATATGTAGTCCCAGTTAACTTTTGTAAGGTATGTACGAATAAAATCTTCACTTAGTTTTTGTTTTTTTGATAGTATATTCCAGTTCAATTTATCTTGAAAAAAGATAATGAAATTATTTTGGAGGCCTGGAAATGTTGAAATATCATCCCATATTTTAGAACAATCCATTATGGTTATAATGTGCACACAACGCTGGTAATATTAATAATGAGTAATTTATAGAATTATCAACCTTTTAAGAATGCTAAATAATTGTATAAATAATAAACATTACTTAGTGCGCAGATGCATTTTTGATTTAAATGGTAAAAACATAGAGGTTCAGATGGTTTTAAACATGGTTGTTCTGGAAGTTCTGTAACAGGTTTAGAAGAGTATTTTCGAATGTAGTTTGCTTTTTCTTTTCCTTTGACAAATACGTGATTCGCTTTGGCTGTTAATTCTCTAATAATATTCGGGAGCTGTTGCAATGGAGTAAATCCTTCCGACCAATCGATACAATGATGATTTTTCATTAACCATAGAGCTTGTCGGTGCAGTTCATTTGTTAATAATTTAATGTGAAAGGGTTTTTTAAAAACATAATGACATACTTGTGATCCATCATAGGCGGCCAGTTCCTTTGGTACAAATTGGTTATTTTTAGTTTTGAACCCCTGAATGTCTATTACTAAATTCATGTTATTTTTGTACTGAAGGGTCTATGTGGTTTGAAGTAATATAAATAGCTTTTTATAGGCATGCGTATCAGACTAATTCACTTTTGTTAATCCACGAATTATGTCTATTATCAAATCCTAGCCATTTTACATAAACTTTATCACCCTTTCTTTTTAAGATGCGTTCAACAAGATACATTTCAGTATATTTCACTTTTTGAAGTTCGCTGGTATAGAACGTGCCTTGAATCTCATCGCTATTGTTATCCGTCAGAAGATAAACTCGAGGATTAGTTTCACGTATCTTGCTAATTTTGAAAATTTCATTTGACCAATTGGGTGTATATCCTTTTTCAAATACTTGGCGATATTTACTTATTCTTACAAAGTCCCCCACTTTAAATTTAGTAGGATTTGAATCAATGATTTTTATAGGGCTATATGTTTTTGATAAAATTTCTTTTTCATTTTTTTTTGTCACATCCCTCGGTTTAAGTCCGATAACAGAGTGTTTTGTATTATTGTAATTATATACAATTTTATCTAAATTATTTAACCATTTATAGTTTCCTTGTAAACTAAACTGCTTCCATAATTTGGTTTTCAAAGTTCGAATTACCCTTTCGACTATACTAGCTTTAAGGTTAGAAAATGTGCTATAATGGTTTATATTATATTCATCCATTAATTTTTTAAAATGTGGATTGTAGAATTCTCCACCCCTAAAATAAAAAAAGTGGTATATTAGTAGACAATAAATAAATAATAATAAACTGAGTTCTATATTACCTATCAGATTGAAGATTTCGAGGAACGGCATTTTTCATTTTAAGTATTTTTTTCATGGCATTTGTAACAGTTTTACCTGTTTTATCTTTAATTGGTTCAACCCAAACATATTTTGAGAATGCGTCAATGGCTACCAAAACGTATTTGAAACCTCGATTAAATTTGGCATAAGGGATAAGTGAAATTAAATCTATTTGAAGAAGATCTTTAAGCCCCTTGATAATTGTCTTTCTTCGAGCATAATTTTTACGAGCGGGTTTATGCAATTCATTTACAATTATTTGTTTGATATTAGTCGTACTCATCGTTGGAAACAGCCACCTTTATGACTAACTCTATTATTCCGTCTCCTGTTTTTGGGGAATCCAAAGACCTTATTATCAAAATCTTATCTCCTTCCGATAAAGTTTCCCCTTCAAGGGTGTCAATAAGTTTGTGGTTTAATATAAACTTAATTTCTCGGTGAAATTTTCTACAAGTTTCAATGGTTCCAGAAGGTAAAGGATAAACCCAATTATAGCTTTTTTTTATTAATTTTATAGGAAAAGACAGTAGTTGAAGTTCCTAACGTGAATTTGTTTTCTAAGTCACTAGCTAGTAATGGAATAAAACATTGATAATACACATTTTTATCAAAATTTTTGCTGGAAATGTGACTTCCGAATTTATCAATTGACATGATTAAACTATTGTAAATTGTTTGAAACGTTTACTTTTATTGAATTAATTTAGCCTCTCTTAACTCTTCGATTATAGAAATGATTTCGTTTGTATGGGAGGTGTGCCCTGCAGCTGAAGAAGACATCAATAATCGAAGTCTATCCACTAATTCATTCGGATTATCCCAATACACATAATCAACATTTTGTTTGTTGGTTTTTAATGTTATTCCCTTCCCTAATTTGCCAGTTTTTGGTCGCATAGTTCTGGTAGGTGGAGGAGGTTTGACAAATTGTGATGACACAGATATATCACGAGCAATGTCACTTAAGATTTTCGATCCCTTTTTTGTTAATCCTTTTTTATGCAAATAAGGTAAAATAATTCGTCTAAATTTTGCATATCGATTTGAACTTGTAATTATATTTCCTGTTTCATCTTTATATGCATTTGTTCGTTCTAATATATCCATGTAATTCTCTAAATCTTTTGATGTATACAATTTAGGTTCCTTTTTAAATAAAAGTTCGTATAATCCAACGGTGCCAGGGTACTTGATTGTTTTAACTTTTATATCTTTTCCAATAAAGTCTATAGGTGCTTGTGTTAAACCTAAGGTAAATTTATTTTCTTGAAAATCGTGAATAATTCCAAATTTATGGTCAAACTCGTTTTCTGTGTCACGTATATTGGCATCAATGTATGATCTAGGTAATTCATCAAAATAGTCTAGATACTCATCATAACCAGGTTGACCTACATACTGTTGTATGCTTTGTCTAGTTTGATTAATTATATCCTCTAGAGTTGCTGTGGGTGTTAGGTCTTGTATTTCCTGCTCTGCGTCATCGGCTGTTGCAATTACACTAGTTTCTTGAAATGGTACTTCACGAGCAGTTTTATTTAACAAATTATCATATCTATTTTCATTAAAAAACGATGGCATCTCTGTAGGAACTTGTGGGGTTTCAGACATTTTCAATTTGGTTTTTTTTTTGGGTGTAGAAACATATGGAAAAACATAACGATCATAATCTTCTTCTTTAATTTCTTGTTTTGGTATAATTGATTCTGTGTGATCGATTTTTGTTATGAGTTGTTTTAGAGGTTGAATTATTGGCTTATAAGATTTTTCTAATTTAAATTCTGTCGCTGCCGTGTCAGATTTTAGTTTTTGATACTTTTCTTTAACGGCTTTTCGCGTTTTAACAAGTTGTTGGGATGTGTGTTTATCCATGTTAATTTTTTAGCGACTGATGGTGTTTCTAATAATTACTTTTAATTTATAGTGAAATAAATCTATCAAAACCCTTACGATACCTTCCTTTCGTCATTTCACAATCTTTATCAACAACTATAAACCCATATTTATCTTTCCAACAATTTTGGCATAATTCTTTGAACTGTTGATATGACATGTCAACACTAACATGATCATCGAAAACGTGTTTTAAATTTGTATTGTCTTGTCTAAACATTATTATTAAGTTTGCATTATCACGAATCAGTTGTTTAGGAATTGATGAATATGTTTGACATAAATAAAAACAATCTACATCTTTGTGACGTCCAAAAGAAAAGTAGTCTCTAATTATATCTTGATTACAAGAAGCAATGTCGTCAAATATTATTATCGAATTTGGACTAACTTCGGCTGGTGGTATAATGTCACCACCCTCTTCATATTCATTATAACCTATTTCTTTTATTGGTTTTATAAGCTGTCTTAGATACTCATATTTAGGTTGATGAAGAGATTTCGAGAAAAGATATATATTTTCAAATCTTAAACCGTTTGGGTGTTCAATTAAGGATATCATAACATTAGTTTTTCCTGATCCCGAGGCACCAACTAATAAACATCTTTTTGATTGCCCTCCAAATAAACCACCATGTTTTTGATATTTTTTTATTTCAGTTTTAACATCAATGTTAGAAATGGGGAGCGTAATTTTAGATTTTCGAATCTTCATATCACTATGTTATTCTAAAAACTAACTTGTAAATATTTTAAAAGCATATTTATAGGTTAGTAATAATGGAAATTGGCTTAGTAGTTTTTAAGAGGTGCTATAAAATGATAGTTCATCAAGATCCTACTTTTATTCACAGCCGAGGTCGTGTGAAGAAAGGATCAGGTTTATTTGATAAAATTATCAGTAATCTACCTTTTGAAGCGCATATTCCAGGATATAGGTGAGTATACATAAAAAAATAGCACCGTTTATTTAAGTTATGTTAAGAAAGTGTTTTTAATTTGCAGATTTTGTGGTCCTGGAACCAAACTAGACAAGCGAATTAATCAAAAAGGAATAAATCCATTAGATAGTGCTTGTAAGGAGCACGATATTGCTTACTCACAGTATAAGGATTTAGAAGCCAGACATAAAGCTGATAAACTCTTGGCGGAAAAATCTTGGGAGCGTGTTATTGCCAAGGACTCTTCTATACCAGAACGACTATCAGCTTTAGGTGTTACAGGTGCAATGCGAATTAAACGAAAGCTAGGAATGGGTTTGAAAAAAAATGAACAGGCTTCAAGAATAGTGAACAAAAAGCGGGTTAAACGTGGGAAGGGGTTGAAGGGTAGAGCTAAGAGGAAACGTATAATTAAAACCCCAAAAAAGATAGGTGGTATTTTACCATTACTCTTTCCACTTTTGGGTGCGTTGGGGGCATTAGGGGGAGGTGCAGCAACAATAGCAAAAGCTGTCAATGATTCTAAGGCTGGAAAAAAACAACTTGAAGAGTCCCAAAGACACAATAAAGCAATGGAAACACTAGCAAAGGGCAAAGGGTTAAAAATTAAATCGAGTAAGAAAGGACGAGGAATGTTTTTGGCACCTTATAAAAAAAACTTCCAATAAGTCTTCCTCGGCATGCGTTATCTAATATCGATTTGAATAAAATTATTAAGACATTAGAAATACCTCATTTTAGAGGTGTCTTTATGAGAAATAATTTGCCTAGGAAGATTAGAAATTTTGAATGTGGTATCGTTAATCTAGACGATAAAGATGGCGAGGGATCTCACTGGACTGCCTATATTAAGAAACAAAAAGAAATTATTTATTTCGATCCTTTTGGAAACCTAAGGCCGCCCCTTGAACTGATTTATTATTTTAATAGTTCAGGGTATAATAGAATAAAATATAATTATGATAGTTTACAAACTTATGGTTCTTCTAAATGCGGACAACACTGTATTATGTTTTTATATAATAATTGTAAATAACAAAATTTTAACATTTAAATATAACCCGTTCGAGAGACAAAATGTCCACTACTTTCACAATTTCCGGAAATGAATCGGTTTTGAGTGCAAATTTTAATCCACCAATATATTTAGAAGATGACAAAGATTACTTTATTGGTTTGGCAGATTTTGAAACATTTTTCACAATACCAAATATAGAAAGGGGTTCTAATAAATTCTATGTGGGTACCAAAGTTATAACAATTCCAGAAGGTTCTTATGAAATTAACGATTTAGAAAGAACTATTAAAAGGGAAATGTACGAGAAATTTCCTATGGAAAAATTCGATTTATATATCAGGGGTAATACGAACACTCTAAAGACGATAATCAAGTGTTCTCATCCGATTGACTTTACTCACGAAGATTCCATTGGAAAATTGCTTGGTTTTGAAAAAAGGATTATTCCTGGTAAAAGGAGAATGGAATCCGATAATGTTATAGCAATTTTAAAAGTAAACGCCATTTGCATTGATTGTAATATAGTGACAGGTTCTTTCCACAATGGCAATCCTGTTCACATAATTCATCAATTTTTTCCATCTGTGCCCCCTGGTCATAAGATAGTAGAATCCCCACTACCCATTTTGTATTTTCCTGTTAGTGTTAAAACAATTAACAATATAACTATAAAAGTGGTTGATCAAGATTATAATTTAATTAATTTTAGAGGTGAAACTATTACTGTGAGACTCCATCTAACGAGAACACTAAAGAACAATGGTTATTAGATATAATAATAAATTGAAAGAAGTAAAACTTACAAAGCCTGAAACTGTTTATAAAAAAACAACTCAAAAAAACATTGTTAGTTCGAAATCAAACCTGAAACGATTGACAGCAAAAAATCGTCAATTTTTACGTACCTTAGGATTTAAAGTGTTTCCAAAATAATAATGGACCTTTTAAACATTACCGAAAAGCTTCTTGTTGACAATTCTATTTTAAGCTCGGAATTACACACGTATCAACCCTTTGTTACATCAAAATTTGAGTATAACGATGAAATTAGGATTCCTATTCAAGAACTTGATACTTACACATTACCTTGTGAGAGTCTTTTATATATTGAAGGAAAATTAACCAAGGATGATGGAACTAGGGCTACCAAACTTAAGTTTATTAATAACGGGGTGACTTTTCTATTTAGAGAAATTCGTTATGAATTAAACGGTGTAACGATTGATTCTATTCGAAATGTTGGTTTAACATCTACAATTAAAGGGTATCTATCCTATAATACCAATGAAAGTATCAAAATGCAAAATGCCGGGTGGTTTCCGAAATCTGATTCTAGTATGACTGTTACCGATAAGGGGGCATTCAATGTCTGTATACCTTTAAAAATGCTGATGGGATTCTTTGAAGATTATCAGAAGATTATAATGGGGATGAAACAAGAATTGGTTTTAATTCGTGCTAGTAACGATTTAGATGCAGTAATATGCGAAGACGAAAGTGAAAAGCCAAAAGTAGAATTTGAAAAATTGTGCTGGAAAGTGCCACATATTACAGTTGATATACCACAACAGTTAGCTCTTACTAAAATATTAGAGAAAAATATCGAAATTGTTATGGGTTTTAGAAGTTGGGAGTTGGTGGAGTATTCAGCGTTACCTTCAACTACACGACATACTTGGCCAGTTAAGACCGCCAACACTCTTGAAAGCCCTGCCCATTGTATATTATCATTATCGAAGGATAAAAGGGGCAAAATAAAGGAGGATATGAGCAAATTTGATCATTGCTTCCTAACTAATATTCGAGTCTTTTTAAATTCTGAAAGATATCCGTACCACGACTTGTATCTAAACTTTGAAGAAAATAAATTTGCAACTCTTTATGAAATGTTTGCAAATTTCAGAACATCGTATTACGAAAAAACAACAGAACCAATTTTTACCCCTGAAGAATTTAAAAGCATATGCCCAATTGCATATATAGATTGTTCGCACCAAAAGATAAATATGCAAAGTGGTTCTGTTGTAATGCGTATTGAATTTGAAACTAGTAAAGAAACAGAAAAGGGTACTTCAGCCTATTGTCTTATTCTTCATGATAAAGTATTTAGCTACACTCCTCTTACAAAAATGGTTCGACAAGTTTAATTATATTGTTAAATATATTATTTTTTAAAATGTATAAAATAAAACTACAATAATTGAACAAAAATATTTGTTTTATTAAACCTTTGATTATAAATAAATAATCTATAATTTACATTTAATATACTATCTAAAATAGATTCGAGATTTTTTATTCTTCTTTGAAAATGGATCCTATTTGAGAAGGCTTCAAAGTCCCATTCTCTGGCCTTTCTGTACGCAAAGTTCCACACTACCATAAAGTACACTTGATTTTTCGATTCGTTAAATGTTACTGATTTCTTCATAATAGTAGGTGGGCTTCTTTATTTGATATTTCAACTTATACTCGAGTAAATCAGGGTGTTTTGTAAGTAATTCCAACATAGTGCTAATATTTTCATTGTTGGGGTTTTGTTTCGGCGACAGAATATTATAAACATTTGTGAGCAAATCACCTTGTTGCCTGTTTGCATCGTTTTTCAGCGTATTAAAGTATTTTTCAAATTGTTGGTTTTTTATCATGTTTAGTCGATATTCAATTACAGGTATTAAATCCCATAGTTTGTTGATGCTTTCACAACCAAAATAAATATAACGTTGATTGTCGTGTTTTATCTTCACCACATTATAATCATCAATTTGGTCAAAATAAATGGTAAAGTTGTTGAATCTAATAGGAACATCAAAATAACCAGTACAATAGAAATAACTTGTAATTGTACCTTGATGTTGTAGTAAACACTTCCAATCGTCCTCGTTCAGTAATACGGACCCATCAAATGCTTTACTGGCAGCAAGTTCTATGCATGGTAAAAATTCATCTCGAAGGTTTAATCCTATGTTCACATATTTCGTATTCGAATTGTTTAAATAATAAAGTTTGCCATTTAAAAGGCCACAACTTTCGTACTGGACTATATAATTTGGTATCGATCCTGTATTAGTACTGCTCGAAGCAAACGTATTCATCATTTTCTATTTGACGTACATACGCGCACACACTAGATTTTCACACTGCGGTTATCTTTTATATGTCAGTTGTCGAGGAGTTGAAAAATTAAAAAAGTGGGGACTCTACCTTAACTTTTTATAAAATATAAAAATTACAATGCTCGAGGCTATCAATATTGCACAACACAAACTGTAGCATAGAAAGTAATTACAGGAGATGTCGTGGCAAGAATTCTCATTGAAAGGTACCCACTCAGAATTAAATTTACTCCTGTTTGAATATGTGTAAATTATTTTGAAATACCTGAAATCACTTTTTTCCAACTCGAAGCTATCCATAGTATACGAAAAAACCGGCAAATCTTCATTAATTCTGGTAATCTTCATTGCTTTACAAGAACAACAGTCTATTTCGGTATTGTTACTTTTATTAAAACATATTTGAGACTCGGCAACTTTCGGTTGATAGTGAATATATAATATATTACTAGCTGTCAACCAATAGAGTAAAATAAATTTCATTTTGTTTGTTTTTAACTTTTTTTACAAAACACTGTTGGATCCACTAATAGCAGTAGTAATATAAGTATAAAAAAAACAACTGTCCAATAATTCTTTTTCGATGTTAGTGCTTCCCTTTGATTATTATTATTAAACGTTTTACCCAACCATAAGATGTGCGCAAGACTACAATGTGATGCAATCTTATAGTGTTCCTCTATAGGGCAATCTTCTTTTTTCCACTTAAAAATTTCAACTGAACAATAAGCACACTGGCAAATATCTAGGTATTGTGTAAAATAAAATCCTGCCTTTGCTAAGTTAATTGGGTTGACGGCACCCCTCCAATTTTTAAATGTCAAGAGTCTTTCTTCAAAACTCTTCCTAACTTTATCTGAATCTAAACTTTCCAAGCACATTCGGATATAACAACTAATAATTATCCTTTGTTCGCTACTTTAAATATACGTTTTTGTTAGAACTAACCTACCACACCCACCAGCCGTAGAAAAAATGCTTTAAACTTGTCGAGACTCGTTTTTACTAATGTTTTCATTCCCTTTAACCTTATACAAATGAATGTCTACTTATTTATTTTTTCGAGATTTTAATTTAGTATATATAGAGAAAAATAGTGGTGATGGTGGTGTTTAACAGATGTCTGGACCAAAATATGTAGCGCCCGCTCCCACCCCCGCACCAGCATCTATACGCTGATACAGGGTCTCTGGTAAGCAGTAAAAGATCTAATTACGAGGTAAGATCGAATTAATGAAATTTTGTAGATTTTTTCCTTAGTTGTTACCCTATTTCTTTGTTTTAAAGGAGAGGAAAAAGGAATATAAATAAAAACACAGAGACTGTGAACAATAGGTTTTTATTTTTCATTAGAAACACACAATTCGGAACTGGGTTTAAAGTTTTAATTTTAGTGTGAGTATACCCACACACAACACATGTTTATCTTATTTCGTAACGTCTTAGTTTGGTGGTTCTTTGTTTCTTTGTCGGTAACGATGACATGGTTATTATATACACCCTACAGTGATTAAAATAAATTTATATAAATTTTTGTTTTAATATAATAACTAGGAAATTTAAAGTACAATATATCATTTAAAAGAGAAAAATACTAATATTCAAGACAAATGATGCTTTACAAATCATCTCGCAAAGAATAATGCCCATATGGTAAAGTTTTAATGTTACATTCACATATTTTCCGCTTATCATCTGACCTATCTAATACAATTTTATTTTGTTCAAAAGTATATACATTCTGACCCACCGATCTAATTAAATATTGTTCTTTTCTCAAGCGTTCACCACTCTGTAAACATTTTTTATAGTATTCTAAATTTAATGCCCCTATTGTTTGTGAAGGAGTCCCCTTTGCAACACACTTACTTTCGCTTGTTTTGTGAACCTTAAATGAATACATTTTAGGTCTAAGACCAACAAATTCTTCTAGTATTTTACCACTCAACTCATCTTTCATTACACCCATTACTTTTTTATTCACTTGTGGAATACCATATGGGTTGTTAGATGGATAATCTGAAGTATCAAACCACTTAGTTAAATCACCCTTAATATCTTCATATACATCGCTAGTCTTAATTAAATAGATACCCGAATCAGTGTCAGAATAACATAATTTTAAACGGTCAAGAGGATATTTGTTCAACATATATTCATAATGAAATTTGTATAACCGAACCTTTGCTAAATCTAAAACTGTAAAACCGATAAATATGGGCTGATTAAAATATACTTTACATCTATTTAATTCAACAGCAACACACCCTTCATCGAAAATTACTCTGTCTTTAAAATTTGGTTTAGAAATATAATAATTTACCCCGTACGAACCCTCATATTTTGATATCAATTTGACATCTCTAAATTTTCTTACATTTTGCATCGATTTTCCAAAACAAGCATTATTATTTAATTTATAATAATGCACTTCAAACTCATTTACAGCCTGCGCTCTTAAGCGAGTGTTTAACGATATATAAGGCTCCATCCAGGCAGATTGCTGAAAACTTAAAACTCTATGAATGTTCTTTAATTTAAGACCATGTTTAAGACATTGTTGAAGCGCAATGTAATGTATTACATAATTTTTTTTGTCGTAAAGAGTAGCTAAAAGTTTCTTTTGTTTACCCCCCTCAGGTGCTAAACGTTGTGGGCAAAACGGTAAATCTGAGTGTAAATCGTGTAATTCAGTGGGGTATTCTAAATCAACCTCTAAAATAAAACCTACTGATGCATCAGATGGGACATTTTTTATTTCTAAATTTTTAATTTCATTGGGTTTTAACCATCGAAATTCACACAAGGGAAGAGTTTGGGACATCGCAAATCCATATTGATTGTTTATATCGAAATACATTAAAAATACATCCTCCAAGTTTTTATCATAATTCTCCATATATTTGTTATTAGCCCTAGCGTGTCTATGAATACATGTTGACAAACCACCTCTGATACCCCGTTCTATAAAATGTAACATGTCAATATCTGTAAGAAGCTCAATTTTTACTCTTGTGGTGTATAACATTAAAGACCAGGATAAACTCGGGGTTCCAATATAAAAAATAGGGTCAATTTTATAAGTTTTTATAGTAAGATTCCTAAACGACTCAAAAACATCTGCTAAAAGAAGAATGTCTGTTTTCATATATATATTCGAATAGTCTAAGATATTTTTACATTTGAAGGCTGACCAAACATTTTGAGCATGTTTATAGTCTATATCAGAAATATGTTTATTTTTTATTTTATCAAAAAATTTATCTTTTGGCGGTAATTGAGATTCATATAAGATTTCAAAAGAATTTACGTAGCTATAAGGGAAGACGCCTTTCTTAAACAAAAGTCTAATATGTTCTATAGGCCAATTATGGAGCATATATTCACTAATTTCGTAGCTCGTTAAAAATGATGAAAGGCGTTCCAAACTAAATAATAAAAAATTTATGCTATCTATAAACTTTAAGTGTATAATTTTATAGTACTCACGGTTATCTTTTGAGATTTTCAATTTAAGTTTCTTTGTAAAACATTTATATTTTTCCTTATTATAAGGTAACACTGTAATAGGACCCTCCAAATCAGAACAAAGCTTTTGAATAAAAAATTTACTGTCAAAATTAGATAGATTGTGGAATACCACTGGAATGAAATTTGGAAGCTTATAATTCAAATTACAAGTATAATGCGCTGCACCTCTGAATTTTCCAGTTAGGTGACAATGATCTTTAACCTTAAAATCAGATTCAGAGAAAGCTTGCTCACAAATATGGCATACAGAGGATTCTTCAAAATTAACTAATTCCTGAGGGTTTAGTTTTCTCATGGGGATAATATTATCAAATGTTTTACAAACAAATTCAGCGACTTTATACAATTCACTTATAAACCAATCAATACAGTCTCGACCCGAATAAGATTCAAATTTCCATAGTGATTTGTCATAAGAACAGTGCAGAAAGTAACCTATATTATACGCAATATGTTTTTCTGTGGCTGTTATATAAGAACATTCAGGTGAAGGCATAGAATTTGCATTTGAAATTGGTAAAGTTTCTAAATCACAATACAGTGCAAAGGGGACCCTTTCCTTATGAGAAAAATTTTTAAAATATACAAACTTATTTTTTTCGTTGGGCATTACGCTTTTTACACTTTTAAATTCTGAACAGTAAGTACTGTGACTGTTTAACTTTTGTTCAGTTGAGAAAATTGATAGGCATCTGTAACAAATAAATTTTTTTGTTCCGCGTGTTTTGTATTGATTTCCGAGTAGTCTACTAAAATGTTTGATCCAACAAAAATGATAACGCGTTTCATTTTCATTTATCCTATCATTTCCCTCCTTAGTTTGTATTAATAACAAATTAATATGCTTTGGTTTAATAACATCTGAAACAATTATAGGTACTATTTCATATTTATCTTTTTGTGTTTCGGGTGTAACTTCATCATTGCTCTCATTTTCGCTCTCACTTTCACTAATCAACGTAATTGTTTTCCCGACATAAAATTTATTTGATTTATTTTTTTCTTTAATGGTATATATATTTACAGTTAAGTTATTTTGTTTTTCAAATTTTGATAACTGATTAAGAGGTTGACTTATTCCTTCTAGACTTAAAACTTCAGAATAATGTCTATATGAATTAACTCTATGAACATTATTTTTAGCCGGCTCCAATGCTGAAGTTACAGCCCAAGCAAAACATGTACCATCATTTGTTTGAATATTTACACAGCATTTTTTACGTTTAATTTCATCAGGTAAATCTCTGTAACAAGCCCCGACCGAAAAAATTGTGCATCTATTAATTTTGATATCTAATTTAATTATTTCTTTAAGAGTATACCCCGATCCCTGATCACTGAATTCTGATAATTTTCTTAAAATTACATCAAAAATATTCTCTTTATAAAATTTTTTTGCTAAATTAATATTATATAAAATTTCGTTTTTAGTACTTATAAATATATCTCTTTGATTTATATCTTCCCCCGCATCTGAATCATTTTCACCCCCTTTAGGAATAATAAATTTCCCCAACATAGTTACATTAATTTTACACGGGAAATGATGGACTCTTTTAACCAAGTCGGGGAATATTATTTCGATTTCCTGTAAAAATTTGATAGGATCTAAAAAACCTAAAGTATTTCTAATTTCTATAGTAAGTAATCTACATTTAAAAGCTGACTCCACGATTACTGGTTCTAGCTTTGTAACCCCCGACATTCTCACTCACTCAAAAATTCGAACTCAATGTCATTAATTTCGCGACCTGTTGATATCTTCCTTTTTCCCCTATAAATAAATAGGACTTTTTTACCCTTATTTATTGATTCTAGGTATTCATCTGACAAATCCTTAAAGCGTTCGGGTAACCATAGAGCCTTCCCCTCTTCGAAAACTATCAGAATTCTTCGGCCGTATACCGTGTCGACCGCTCTGAATTGTAAAATAGGTTTTTTTACATTTATAGGCACATCAGCAAATTTAATCACCTCATAGTCTAATTTTCCTAGAAAATTAAGAGTTTCAAGTGTATTCATGTTCTGCAAATAAAAATGAAGGGTGAGTTGTGTTTGAAGATTAATTTCTTACTTTTTGAGTGTGAAAATAAAATAAGCGAGGAAAATAGATTAATTTTATAAAGTGTTAGTGAATACCCCAAATGTTTCGTATATATTTTCTTTAGAAAAACCTATAATATTTTGAGCTGAAATTGAAATTAATTTAAAACATAATACAGAACAACAAATTTGACACCAGCTGATATTACCCCCAATTTCTTGTAAAAGAGATTCTCTAGAAATATCTTCTTTATGTTTTATTTTTTTAAATTTTGCATAAGTTAAATTACATCTGGACCAAATAGACCAATAAACCCTCTTAAAACATTCGGGGCAACATATTATAACACACCCATACCAGCATATACTATAGCACCCCCAAATTATTTCATGTCTTATATAATCGTCGATAAAATCCAAAAAACTAACTGAATTAATTTCCCCATTGTGAAAACCACCCCATTTTTTATATAATCTTAAATAATATTCTGAAACACCCTCTTCAAACTGAAGTATAGAATTAATTAAAAAATTATTATTTTTTCCCTGTTCTAAATACACATTTTTAAATTGATTTAAAAGCTGGCTTTTTAATTGTGATGGTATAGGTAATGTTATAATACCTAATCCACTTGTTAATTTTCTCAAAATAGCTTTTGATGCAAAGGATTTTAGAGAAGGTACTTTTTTATTTTTTATTATATTTTCACACTCACTAAAATCAAAATCTTCAACGTCATTAAAATCAGACATTATAAAAAATAAAATGGAAAATCTACTTACGTTTCTTTTCTTTCTTTCTGACGATGGAAACTACTTGATTATTACAATAATTTTCCGTTTAAATTCTTCTATTTATATACGTTGCACATTCACCTTATTCGCCTTGATGGAAATAAAAAATCACAAACTAGGTGCGCAATTGCATATAAATACTGCATTTATTACCTAATGTTTGCAAACCGAAATCATTTACATTAGATACAAGACAAAGTAAAAGTGTAAGTAAAATGTTTTCGTCATATAAAAATAGTTTTATTCAAAATTATAATGAAAAAGAAAAGATATATAATCCTAAAAGTTTATTTATTATTTCTTTAGGAAATTGTTTCAAACCAGTATTTAGTATTCCTAATGGTTTTGTAAAACTATTAACAGGCAATCTCCAATTACCTTTTTCAGTTCAAAAACAACTTTTCAAAAATCGACATAGTCTTTGGAAAATCTATTTTGAAACTTTTAAATGTGATATATTTGACTGTATTAACCACATTAATTTAAATAGCGGATTAATTGAGCCATGTTGCCAAATATTTTTAAACAATATCGATAATTCTAGTTTAGGTAATTTTTCTATCAAAAAATATAAATATATAATTAGTGTAAATAATAAAGTATATGAAATTTGTAAAAATTGCTATAGTTATTTAAAAAAAAACCACCAAAAATTTGTTGTATATAAATACATTCATTATTTTAAAAAATACCATAAATGTACATTAATAATTAATAACTTTAAAGGTAATTATTGCCAAATTTGTAAAACCGGTTCATTTTTTTTCTCAAATTTGACATTTTTTCCTTTGTCGTGTGTATCTTTTGAAAATAACTCGGTGGAAATTGGTAGCTCCAATTCTGATTGTCTCGATATAGAAAGCTCCGATGATGACTTATAAAGGTAAGAATTTTTTTAATAATATAAATTTAACTTTTTATTATTTTTAATACATGTCTTCAATAAAATATATTAATCCACCAAGTTTGGAATTTCTTGCTATTCAAATAATTTAAATCCAAGATATAACAAATTTACCTCCCTCTTTTTAATGAAATTAACTCATATTGACGTTTTGAACCTTAACAGGATCATCACTAAAAACGGTATATGAAAAATGTAAGCGTTTCATAAAGTACCAATAGCTTTAATTTTTTCTAAATTATACTTAAACTTTTTGCACAAAAATTTATTTAACAAAAAAAACATTTCTCTAAAATTTTACAGATGACTACCCATAAATTTTAGAAAGAAACACCTGCTAACTAGGAGCAACCTCATATAGTGCAGAGCTCGACCTATATGACTTCGAAAATTGTCCCATCCTCCCCAATGGAAAAAGCACTCTTTTCGACACTGGCCCGCTCATTCTGGATTTACATCTTTTTATTTGTAACATAAAAACCTTAGGGTAAATAATTAGATATAAAAGACTTCAGATCCCTTGGTAAATAAGTTTACTACATTAATAAATTTCAATTAATTTTTGTTTAGTTTCTTTTATTTAAAAATATATCCAATCCTTAAAATTATAAACCAACCAGATTAGAATTGCTTTCCTCATTCTAGATATCAATTACCTACTATTAACGCTAACCCAATAACATTTACATTTTTATAGTTATTTCTTCGCTAACCAGATAATATCGCCATAAATTAAATACACACTCGCATAAATGCCTTCGAGCGGAATACCAACCCATAAATTATAAACCAGCCAGATCACATTATGTAAATTAATTACATACTCGCATAAATGCCTTCGAGCGGAATACCAACCGCACACGTAATTCTGCAATAGTCCGTGGGCATTTCTATATAGTCCGGGCTCTTTTCATACACATAGAAATAAATATCAAAATACAAACAAATACACAATTATTTCACATCTCTCTCTACAAATATACACAACACAGTACCAACAACATACAAAAAACCCTGCACTCAACAACAGACCGCCCGCCCCAGCTGCTACCCCAGAAGCGGAGTTCCTGAACTGTAATTTATTTTATTTACTTACTTTTTTGGATCACCCTGTAGAACAACTACTTATTACACGCCTAACACACACTTAGAGTGCCGCAATAAATCAAACTGACAATTAACACGCCAATTACACACACAACTTGAATAATAAGTACCATTACTTGCATTACCAACCATATTATCTAATATATCGCCTGCGGACGTTTTAGAAGTCACTTTTTACACTACTTATATATATATATATATATATATATATATATATATATATATATATATATATACATACATACATGTTTATGCGGCTTTCACGGATTCCTCCGTGCGAGATGCAATAGTGTGGATATATCCACAGTATGTCGTTGTAGTACTGAAATCACATTTAGCAAACGTACAGCTATATGCAACTCTGTGTATAGATTTAGTAAAATGCGAACAGTATATGCAAACTTTGTTCCATCATATCCTTTATGGGTCAGAGGTCGCACAGTTTGGATAAATTTCTACAGAACACAATTCATCCTATTCCACCACCATCGAGATGATGGCCTACCTGTATCACCATGTCGAGAAGAAAGTCAAAACTTACCATCCTTGCTACAGTGATACGGCAGAGGTACATGTTTCGTCCCTACTAGACTCATCAGGGTATCAACATGCACCTTTTTGTGCAAAAGACCGATCGGAAGGAAGTATGCAACACTAAACGCGGCTTCGCCGACCTCCCGCCGGATGGCGTACATATATTTATGCGGCTTTCACAGATTCCTCCGTGTGAGATGCAATAGCAGTGGATATATCCACATTATGCCGTTGTAGTGCTGAAATCCCATTCAGCAAACGTACAACTATATGCAACTCTGTGTATAGATGTCGGTACCCTGATGAGTCTAGTAGAGACGAAACATATACCTCTGCCGTATCACAGTAGCGGGGATGATAAGTTTTGACTTTCTTCTCGGTGGTACAGGTAGGCCATCATCAGTTTGTACTTACTGTTAACATTTTACTTCATATATATATATATATATATATATATATATATATATATATATATATATATATATTAGTACATCTCTAATTTGTATTTAATTTTAAGCCGCTGGGACATCGAGCGGGAAGAACCATGGATTATTTAATGAAAACAAAATTCAAATTTTCATAAACAAGATTTGCGTCATGAGACTTTGTACTCTTCTCTTATATCAAGTCCAGGAGGAACCAAAAGGTTGAGCATTACCGGTGAGTTCGATTTGGGGTAACTTCCTTATTAGTTAAACGGTATGCATATTTATATATAAGAACAAACATTAAAAAGTTCGCTAAAAAAGTTTTGCCAACGCAAAATTCGAGTGAAATATTGCAACCTAAAAGTTAGACTACTCTTTAAAAAAGACGGTAATACATATATTGAAAATTATCCTCGAAAATATCTTCGATCGCATTTTTATAGACTATTCGCAGAAATAGTAACAAATCGACTAACCGCAAAATTACATTTTTATCCACACAGGGGGGCTTTAGAAAGGGATTTAGTACGATCGGTCACTAAGCGTACATTGATAGAAACAGGAGAGAAGTATAACTTCCCATTTATTTAGCCTTTATTGACTTTCAAAAAGCTTTTGATTTCCTTGAAATTTGGTCAGTTTTTAAGTCCCTGATGAACGCACCAGCATACTCAAGGTACTGATTTACCACCAAAATGCATATTAAAACTAGAAAGAAGGATGCAACATACTTCAAAGTTCAATTACGGGGGTTTGTGACATTGCTGATTACAAATCTAGTAGACCCATTTTGTCACAAAATTTTAAGCAAAAATGGGTCCGCCATATTGGATCTACCATCTTGGATTTGAAAATTTTAAGACATTAGATTCGTGATCAGCGACCCTGAAAACCTCCAAGTAATGAACAATATGATTATAAAAGAATGTAAGCTATATATATTTGATCCGCCATTTTGGATTGGTAATTAATCGATTTTTGACTTCGGATTTGTAATTAGCGACCCCAAAACCCCCGAATAATGAACGATTTGATAATTAAAAAAGTATGAAAAATGGGTTCGCTTTATTTGATCCGAAATCTTGGATTTCAAAATTTTCAAATTCTGACTTCAGATTTATGATCAGCAACACCAAAACCCCTCAAGAAACAAGGTTTGTATGAAAAATATGGTAATAAAAAAAGCTAAGCAAAGAAAGGATCTGTTATGTTTGATTCGCCAGCTTAGATTTGAAAATTTTCAATTTATGATTTCAGATTCGTGAACAGCGACCCCGAAAACCCTTAAGAAACAAAGTTGGCACGACAAATATGTTAAAAAAATGTAAGCAAAAAAGAATTCGCTATATTTGATCAATAATTTTAAATTTTGAAAACTAATCTCGAATTCTTGTTCAGCATTCATGGATTGACACTACAAGGTTGCTCGGTCCTTCCTTTATAATGGGGTTATGGGTCTTAACTATGTGAAGTTAAATATTTGAATAATCCGGGTGACTCTGTGATAAATAATTTTTAATCATCGATATTTAAAATTATAATAATTATAGAAATGTTTATTCTGAATAGGCATATAACACCCTTGACTGGTTGTTCAGTAATCAAAATTCATCCATACATATTTTGCTATAGCAGGTAGAATTAAATATCTCCTATCTATAATTATAGCAGGTTGTTGGTTAACTGGTTTTCTAAAACAAAGCTTTATTATGAAAAAGGAAAAGTTGACTTAAGTAAAAAATCGTTAATTACCGAATTTCAACCGGAATCTTCTAAACTTTATTTCAACTTTTCTTTTAATTCTGAAGCGACAAACGCCTTAATTACATTTTATTACATAAATGTGCTAAAATTTAAAAGTTTATTTTTAATATTAAAATCTTTATGTGTATTAATCATTAAACCTCCAAATTAAACATCACCTACATAACCCTATTTTATTTTATTAATTTCGTAATGGTAACGCTCCTCTTATTTCTGACAACTGCATAGGTAATACACCAAAAGTATGTTTTATAGCAAATTTAATTTTCAAGTAAATAGTTAGCAATTATAGGAACTGCGATGTAAATATCAGGGAGAAAGAACACGAACGATTCCTAAGATAACAACAACTTTTAAAAGAAAAATAAACTTCAAATCATTAGTTTTCAAAAAAATGCAGGAAGTATAATTGCGATAGATCTTTATTTTCTTTTTCTATATTTAAAATCACAAAATTATAATATTTGATTTTTTACTTTTGTTATTAACAATTGAAGGCATCAAAAAATTACAAATGTAAATAAAACAATCTAAAAAATTTTGTTTTTAATTATTTCGATTTTTTTATGGCTTAAAGTTGTATAATATATTAATTTTTAACTGCTATTGTTTATAACAATTTACCAAATTGTTATAAACAAATGCATTGTTTAAAAAAATTTCAGATTGTTTTATTTACATTCGTGATTTTTTGATGCCTTCAATTTTTAATATAAAAGTGAAAAATCGAAATTTTTTAATTTTTACAACGGGAATCTTTTCTAAAGCCTTCAAAGAATAGTTCCAAAAAATTCCCAGGATCTTAGTTTATAAATTATCTGGGTTTTTATGTTAACTTTCAACTGATAAAAATTAACTAGTTAACAAAAGCACAGTTAATTGAAAAATTGGGGTAAAATTTTTTTCCAACGTATTATTGTTTATTTATTATCTAGATAATACCCAATTGTTTTCCTTAATATACATATTTAATCGATTAAAATAATTTTTATTGTTAAAGTGTCTGATTCGGTAAAAGTCCGCGGGAGCATTTTAAGCCTAATTTTGAGCCAAAATTAAAATTATTGATATTGTCGGTACATTTCCAGGGGTAGGACTTCTTTAGTAAATTTCCTGCTTTTTAAGGATATTTTAGATACTTCAAATAGTTTTTGAGATATTCGCAAAAAACCGGGGCACTTTTTTTACTAATGTGTTAATAACTTATACAATTTTCTCGGGCCCTTTTCCAAAATTCTAATAAACTTTCTAGATGCCATTATGAATCGAATGACGCATCAAACATAATATTTGGACATGGAGGACAGGTTTTCGGTAAAATGGCACTTGTGAACTAGACCAATAATGGAATTTCTAGAAAATAATAATTTATTAATAGTAAAGTACATCAAGGGACTGGGCCTTAGTGAACATCTGTATAAACCGATTCAGAAAGCGGTTCTCCTTGCAACCGCGCGAACCGTCCGAAAGTTTGTAGGAAGTGCAGAAGACCAAGCCACCTAGGACCCGATAACATGGAAAGGGTCCTCACAGAGCTTCATATTTTTGGTGTCTTTGCATACCTGGTATGAGTGAATAATCCCTGGAGGGAGTGCGAAGCCGTTTGGTTTATAAGTCTACGTAAAGTACTGACCAATTAATTAAAGAATATTTTATTTAATATATTTTTATTCACAAAATTAAATCTAAAACAAAATTTCATGTGCAATTTTGATATTCCTATAATTTTAAATATAACAATTAAATTAGACAACTATTTCTATAAAAATTTTTATAAAAAAGAAATTAACTGACTTCTAAAAGTGCAATAAAAAGTGAAAAATAACTATAAATTTTTATATGAAATTGAAATTTTTGAAGTCGGCACCAAACCAATATCTATCAAAATGTGATTCACATAAACAGATTAGAAATACTTTATTTGTAATTGCTTTCTTATCATAATTTGTATATATTAGTAGTTATTTATTTCATTTGGAAATAACTTGGCGCCGACTTCAAAAATTTCAATTTCATATAAAAATGTATAGTTATTTTTCACTTTTTAGCGCACTTTTAGAAGTCGGTTCAATTTTTTTTATAAAAATTTTATTTTTCGATTTTTAGTTTGGAATTCATTATGGTATGCATAAATTATTGGAACTAAGTACTAATCGAGATTAGTGCATCCTCGCAATGACTCCAAGGTAGCATAAAAGTACCCATTTTATTCAAAGTTGTAAATGAAACCTCTAAAAATTGTATCTTAGAGTTCTCCAAATACCAGTAAAATTGTGTCAAAAAAATATTTAGTCTGTCATAGTAAATCCACTATCTTAAATTTCAAATTAATTTTAGATCGGTAATATAGGCCCCAAAAACTTCCAGTATCAATATTTAAAGAACTTCAGTCGTAAATTTCTTAGTTAAACTGCATATTGAGTTTGGATACGCCCCAAGAACCGCGCAATATCATTTATTTTAGACAAAATCGGAAAATGTAAAATTTTCAGTTCCTCATATTGTCTCTTATCAACTTAATAGTTGTAAAAACTTAACTTCATATTCGTAATACACGACTCCGTAAACTCCCTAAAACCAAATCTGAAAAAATGCGAATAAGGTAAAATTTTCAACCCACCATATTGGATCTGCCATATTGACTTTCAAAAAAATAATTTTAGCGTCATAATATATTCTAAATCTAAATCCTTCAAAGCCCCTTGGTACCAATTTTATATAAAATCTGGAAATCTAAAATTTTTATACCGTCGTATTGCATGTGACGTATTAGATTTTCTTAAAATAATTTTATATTCCCTATTTACATCCTCAAAAACGATTCAGTCTCAAAATCGAAAATTGTAAAATTTTTAGTCCGCTATATTGGATTCGCCATATCGAATCCTGAAAAAATATTTTAAATTCAAAATTTACACCCTCAATAACACCCTGTATCAGTTTTGGAGAAAATCGAAAAATGAAAAATTTTTAGGACGCCGTATTGAATTAGACAAAATCGAGAGATGTAGAATCTTAAATCCTCCATCTTGGATCCGCCATATTTAATTTTTTTTTAATAATTTCAGATTCGTAAGGTGCGATCCCAAAAACTTCCCCATTTCAATTTTGAAAAAAATCGGACAAAATAAATTTTTTCGTCCGCCATGTTGGATCCGCCTTAGTGAATTTTTAAAAAGTAATTTAAATTCGTTATACGCGACACCGAAAACTCCCCTGTACCAATTTCGGAGAAAATCGGACAAAATTGATTTTTTTCGTCCGCCATATTGGATCCGTCATATTAAATTTTTTAAAAATAATTTTAGATTCGTTATCTGCGACCCCAAAAACTCCCCTGTATGAATTTTAGGAAATATCGGACAAAATTGACTTTTCGCCGCCATATGAATCCGCCATGTTGAATTTTTTTAAAATAATTTCAGATTCATTGTGTACAACCCAGAAAATTCCCTGATATCACTTTGGGAGAAAATCGGACAAAATTAAATTTTTGGGCGCCGTATTTCAGCGCTATCTTGGATTTTACTGCACCAATTTCGTTTACTAAAATATGGAATCACCGCAGCAACTTTCTCAACATAACATAAAGAATTTCAATCAAATCGGTGTCGCGGTTCCGGAGTAATCGGTGTACATACATAAAAAAACATACATACTCGACGAATTGAGAACCTCCTTTTAGAAGTCGGTTAAAAAATGATATGATAAAATTTAGGTAATAGGTAATTTAAAAAAAAAAATAATCAAAATCTCAGTGACTTGCTAGTTAAAAGTGATTTTTAATTCATACTTAATTTTTTTCTTGATAGATAGGGTTTATTATCGTATTTAATATAAAAAATATCAGTTTGTGTGGTTATATTTATATGTTATTAAATAATAATTTTTTGAATCAGGTATTTGTACATAAGATATTTTAATATCGATTTACGGTAATATTTATCGATATGAAGTAAAAGTACTTAATTTGATGCATTTTTAACTACCATTAAAGTTATATAGATATTTTGAACATACTTGTCAAAATAAAAAAAGTATAAGACAAATAAATTTTTTCCATCTGGTGCCCTCTGATTACAAGTTAGGGAAATAATATTTAACCCGTTACCTAGACTGTTCTTTACATTTAGTATTCCTGCCAAGTATCAATTAGATCCATTAAAATATATATATATTAAATATTAACCGACATTTTCTTAGATTACTTATTAGTTTTTTTATCTCATGATCTCATCTCCTTAAGTTTCCTGACGTTGTTGTTGTAAATTTATGGGAAAAAACATAACGATATAACCTCATATTTTAAGATTAACAACTACATTTTTCTCTTTTCTAGACAAAGTTTATGAACAAATATCACGAACGGAATGTTTTTACCAAAACACAGCTTGTTTAATTATATAATATAACATAAATCTCGACGTAAAGTACTACATCATTTTTCAGCCCTGCAACTACATATCTGCAAAAGGCACTGATTCATATAAAAGTAATCTAACACATCAATATTATTTTAATTATATAACAATTTGCATATTACACATACGTCTACAACTTTACATGAATTTAATAAAGATAATAAAATACAATGTGTTATTTGACAACAATTTATAATTGAATTTTGTTTAGTTTTTGGGCCACAATTAAAAGTGATTAAATAGGAATCAGAATTTTTCTGTCAATGCATTTTACAGATAGTTGTAATGTATACGTATTATTCTAGACGCCCCATACATACTTCTTTGTTCGTTCAATAATGTAAACATTACAAAAATTAGAAAACTTAATCATAAAATAAAAAATTTTTATTTCCATATGTGCACTTCTGTATTTCAAAATTTCATTTTCTTTAATCATCATTCCTCTTTGTTTATATGATTCTACAAACAGTTTGAAAATGTCAGTTATATTTCCTAACACCTGCATATTTTAATTATATGATAATTATAACTGTTCAGCAGTTTCATTCAGACACGTATTTGATTTCTTTTGCCAAAATTTTTTTGTTTCATTTTATAGCAATGTAATTTAAGAAACTTGATTAGATTGAATGTTCTCATCATATAGAAATTTATTTTGATTGCTCCCTTTGCCCTCTATATCCTCTATTAGTAAAATAGTTATTGTTTCAATTGCATCTTCAATATTAGCACCTTGAACATAATAAATATGGGAACAGTCAAACCTTCATATTTTTTAGTATGAGTTGAGGCTACTGTCCAATAATGGTTACAAGGGTAGTTATTGTAAATGCTATCTTTCCCCATAGTTCGAGGACTTATTTTTCAAGAGATTACATTTTCTCCAGTTTCTGAAACTCTATTAAAAAAATATCTTATCTTCTAACAACTTTGTTTATTAATGCTGGTCCCCTTTTAATACAAATTAATTTTAAAGTCGACTCATGTTATTTTTTTCTAAATAGTAGGATCTATATAGACTTACTTATAAATATTATACGCAGCTGTTTTCCATAGTTTCTAAATAAAGTAAACTTTGTTAGAAAATTGTATTTTATTTCCTATTACGTTTGATATCACTCACACTGAAAAAAATAAGGAGTAAAATTTATTGAAATATTTCACTGGTGAAGGAGAATTAGCCAAAAGAACACATTAGATCAGGGTCAAATGTCAAAAAAAAGAAGCGAATTTCACCACAATTTGGTCAACACCAAATAAACCCAACCTAGAAATGTAACATCACCTCCGCTTGTTATATTCGATATGATAGATAAGTTTAAAATAACTCTATAAGTTAATAATTAACGACAAAAGCATTAAAACTAATGCAGGTGCAGATGGTTTTAAATTATTGACTGTAATGCTAAAAGAACAAGGGTATCAATGGCATATCTATGACCATTAACAAAATAGAGCTATTAGGGTAGTAGTTAACAAATTGCATCACTCTTGTGACCCTGATAAAATGGTTTGCTCCCTGAGAAGCAAAGAATATAAACTACTTGAACTAGTGCCTAAACTGAAGTATAAAACTAAACAATCTATCAACACGTTTGTACTGGTATATAGGCATGATGAATATGTTAATAAACTATATCAAATCAATGATATAATGAGAATCAAGGTTGAAATTCTGACCATTAAGAAAAATTAGCTAGTACCCCAATGAAGGAGATACCAAGCTTATGGACACACGTAGAAATATTTCGTGAAAGAATCCTGGTGCATAAATTATCCAGGTAAGCACCTGAGTACACTAAACCTAATGATGCACAACCTAAATGCGTCCACTGTGGAGAAGATTATCCTGCTAACTATAGGGATTCTTAGTGGCTAAAGAAATACAGAAAATCAAAAACATACAAAGAAAAAAACCGAAGTTTACCACAGTAACCACAAAGAACTGTCATAAAATAAATTCACACTAACTGAAGCAAGATAACAATACGTCTAAACTCAAGTCCCTTAGCTAGACTCTAGCTAGCAAACCAGAGAAGTATCACGAAATCACGACCACGAAATTATGATCATGAAATCACGAAAACTTCTTCACTCTTCAGCAAATATTGCAAATATTAATCAAAATGGAGTGATCCTCAAAATTAGAAGTGGATAGCCAACTAAGAGTATTAGAATTAAATACTAATGGACTATTGCAACACCAAGATGAATACTGAAACTTATTTCACGAAAGAAACATACATCAAATTTATAGGATATTAGGTATATCCAGATAATGCAACATGGGAACGAAGTGCAGTAATTATTAAGGACTCCATGCTTCAAAACCAAGGAATGGGTTACCAGTCTAGATAAATACAGGCTTCAGATTTTAATATCAAAACTAAAACTTAAAATGTTATAATAATAGCAATATATTATCCACCAAGATACGCTTTTAAAGCAAGAAAAATTAATTGACTTTCTGGGAACCCAATGAAACAGATTCAGAGTGAGAGGTGATTTGAATACATAGCATTAGGGATGAAGATTGACAACAATTGAAGATAAAGGATTCATAGCAGCAGCTAATTAACTAAAATGTGAAATACTGTGCACTGGTAGGACAACTTATAGGCCCATAGATCCGAATGAGACTATGGACCTCAGAGACTTTTTTGTGGTTAGAAACATCATCAAACTACTTACATATTAAGGAAGCATGGGACATGAATTCAGATCATTGTCCTATATTTCTTAACTTGAATGATATTATAATCCAAATAGAATAGTCTTTCAAGCTCATTAATAAGTTGAGAGACTGGCAAAGCTTCAAACTCAAACTAGAGAACTCCGCTGACCCTACGGATAGAACAATAGTTGGACAATTAAGTGACACTGCTTTTGCACTTGTATTCTGTTTTAGAACCTTTTCGATATTGTGTTCTTTGTAGTTGTTTTGTTTTAAAGCTGTTGTGATATTGTTGAGTTCTTCTTTCGGGTTCGTGGATTTGGTTAGTTGAAAGGATCTGGAAATCATTGTGTTAGCGACCGATTGAAACTGTTCTAGATAGTGATGAGATTCGTCGTTCAAATATCTGTTTGTATATGTGGGTTTTCTGTAGATCGTGTAATCGACACTTACGTCGTCTTTTCGGGTGAATAGAAGGTCAAGGAAAGGTAGCTGCTTATTGACTTCGACCTTCAATGTGATTTGTATGCAGTGATGAATGCTGTTTAGTTCCTTTAAAAATATATCTAGGTTAGATCTTCCGTGTAGCCATATGATGATGTCATCCACGTAACATATCCAGAAAGATGGTTTTGTTCGGATTTTTCTTAGAGCTTTTGTCTCGAAATATTGACTGATGATAGCACAGGTCCCATAGGAACACCATCTTCCTATCAGTATAAGTTATTTTCATAGAAAAAATATGTGTTTTTAAGAAAGTGTTTGGAGAGGTCGATGATATAATATGGAAACTTCTTGTTCATAGCTACCTGGTCGAAAGCTCCATTAATTGGAATGCTTGGATGCAGGGATTTGATGTCCAGACTAGCAAGAATGTATTTATTTTTGCAGTTTTAGCCCATGAAGTATGCAGACCAGGTGATACGGATATTTCAGGTATGAGCCTGCGTTTTCTGTCGCCAGTTATATATTTTGTGCCAGGTATTTTTCCAGTTCTTAAGTAGATGAATCCACTGCATTTACTATGGTTCTTTATGGATTTTTGAGTATATTTTGGAACAACTGCTTGCTTTTATCCCGAGGAACGATGCACTTTTCGATTTATTCTCCTAGTTTGGTGGTTTTGATTATGTTCTTGTGGTTTGTTCAAGGTATGTAGTTGGATCTCTTGTAACTTGCTTGTAGGTGTTATCTTGGAAGATTTCTGTCATCTTAGTTTTATGTTTCTCTGTGTTCATGACTACAGTAGCGTTCCCTGTGTCTGCTTTTATGATGATGACATTTTTGTTGTTTTTAAGATTCTTTAGGACGCCTATTTTTGAGCGTTTTGTTTCAATCGCTAACATACGGATATGCAGATCCTTACGAGTAACCAAACCCACGAACCGCTAAAAAGAGCTCAACAGCATCACAACAGCTCTAAAACAAAACTACTACAAAGAACAGAATATTAAGAAGGCCATAAAACAGAACCAAAATGCAAAAGCAGAGATAAAATAGGAGATGACAAGTCTAAACCAAAAACCAAACTGCCATACATAAAAGTTGTGACATACGTAATTGGGCACAATTTACAAGCCACAAACAATAATACACAAATTACTAGGTAATTCCAAAGACAAAATACAATTGGAAAACCAGAAAGTGTACAGCATTTCATGTAGAGACTTTAAAAAAGAATACATCGGCCAAACAAACAGAAGAATCTCTACCAGAGTCCAAGGACATAAGAATAAGGACACCATATCAGCTTTTTTCTAACATTATTAGGAGACAGGACATGCTATAAATTTCCTGGAAACCAAATAGATCGCATCCATAAAGCACGCATCGTCAGAGAAGCTCTCGAAACAGAAAAGACTAAAAACCTTAACAAGAGAGATGATGTACAAAACATCTCAAGTACATGGAAACTTTAACCAAAATCCAACCAAAAATAACACAACAGAAAACAAGATAACGAGCCGAGAAGAGGTTCAGACCAAGAGAAGCAAGAAAACCAACCAGGGTAAAACAAAGTATAACCTGCGCCAGCGCCGAACTATAAAAGGACAGACACAGGACCAGAATATATATATATATATATATATATATATATATATATATATATATATATATATATATATATATATATATATATATATATATATATATATATATATATATATATATATATATATATATATAAAGGGAATATTTAAATTATTTTGTCTCAAAGTACACCATTAAGATGTTACAAGCTGTCAAATGATAAATGCTTATATCACGAAAATGACTGAATTTCTAGTTTTACCCACTTTTTTCATCCACCCCATATAATCGCAAATATTTATGAATTATATCTACTGAACTTTAATTTAAAATCTCTTTTCTCTGTCTTCAACAGATATCGAGATATCTTCCATTCATACACTAATGGACCACCCTGTAAATGGCATATATCTATGTATGGACTAATCGACCTATCAAGCATCTGCAAACTGATTGAAAGTACGTTTTAATATCTTCCAAAATAACTTTAAACGAAGTTATATCTTTTGTGGGTTCCCTAGAATTCACATCTACATCATCGTGATGTATCTTTCTTCTTTTTCTCACAAGAAAATTAAAAATTGAAAAATACAATGGACATTAAATTTAAAAAAATAAAGTTGATGTTAATTATCATGGTAACAGCTAATTCTGGAACAGTGTTTTTACTAGATATTTCAAATATTAAAATTCAAGCTGAAGTCAATCCCCATAAGATTCTTATGCAGCTTGTTGTGGCATACACTTTATAGTGATTTTTAAAAATGTTTGTATATGTAATCAGAAAACTAGTCATAATTCTGACTATTTATTTAAATTATCACCGGTTAATTCATGTCAGTTTGTAAATTATCGGTTTTGAATGTCTTGAAGGGTTTTAGAAATTGCATTCTTGTTCCAATTCCGCTATCATGCTGTCGGATAAGTTGCACAAATTGTCAAAAGTTATTTTATTTTCTAAAAAAAGAGACATGACATTTGAAATATAAAAAATTAAGAGAAAATTTGAAAAGTATAAACTACAGTTATCTTCAGTTATTTTTTGTACTGAAAACCTCTAAGAATAGTGGAAAACCAACGATGTTTTCATACATATTAAATCAAAAGGAAGTATAAATTTTTGGAAAAAATTATCTTCAACTATTTCTCATGATACATTCTATAAAATATAGTAAAACATTTTTAAAATTACTTTAAAATTTAAAGTATCATTTAAAAATGGCAGTTTTGGATAATTCATCTTTTAAAACGTAATTAAACAATACAAAAAGTCCCACCCACTTTTATTTAAAAATATGTTTTTTATAAACCCAATCTTCTTGTACATTCAAATAAATTACTTGTAAAAATGGTTGACAGCATTTAACTGTCTTTATTTAAGCAAATCAATATCCACTGATTTATTAATTAAAAATTATAAATAAATGCGATCTTTTAAATAATAAAAATAAAAATGTTTAGGTATTCCATTTTGTTGGAATATTCTGAAAAACAAAAAATGTTTTTAATTAGGTGTATCTTTCACAAAATCTGAATATATTTAAAAAATTGGTAATTTATTAAGTAAAAGAAAGAATACAACTAAGTTTATACATAATTATCTATAACAATATGGCTAACAGCAACGAATTACTGATCTCAAAAACGTCTCTTTTACATCCAAAATATCGCACTGTATAAATAATAAATGCATGTATTTTGAAATTTTACAATCATTAGAAACTGGTACAAAAGATTCCAGAATCCACGAAATTAACAGGCCCTCATATCATTTCACCAACAATTTTAAATTCTTCTTTGCCATCTATCAATTAAGCCAGAAATAAAACGTCTGTGACACGCACTAGAACCTATTTAGCCCGTTTCAGTGTAGGCATCGAACAATTATTGTAAAAATAGCAATCATTGAATTAATATTTGGTACATTTTTCATTAATGCGTTCTGTGTTTATTAGCATCCTGTTTTATATATATTTCACATGAAAACTATTAGTATTAAACCGTTTATCAGAAGATTATCAGATATTTAGATTAAAAATAGTGTATAAATTGATACGTGACAAATTATTTTGAAATCTAGTATTCCTGTACTAAAAGAAAAAATAATAGTTTATTGAAATTTAAGAATACTTGAGTGATTGAATAAATGTTAGGTGAATTTTTACATAATAACTGATATTTTTGAAATCCAATAATATCGCTATATTTGGCACAATTTTTGATTTACATTTGTTACAATCATTTTTTATTGAGTATATTTTAACTTTAATTGAAGGAAAGTGAATGTAATCAATAACAAGACTACTATTGAAGACACGATAATGTTTTTTCAGTATACAATTCACATTGGAGCTCGAAGTCAATAAGCAGCTACCTTTCCTTGACCTTCTAGTCACCAGGAAAGATGAGCTAAGCATCGATTACATGGTCTACAGAAAACTCACACATACAAACAGATACTTGAACGCCAAATCTAGCCACCATCCATAATAGTTACAATTAGTCGCCAAAACAATGAATCCACGAACCGCAAAGAAGAACTCAACAATATCACAACAGCTTTAAAACAAAACAACTACCAAGAACACAATATCAAAGAGGCCATAGAAAAGAACACAAATGCAAGAGCAGAGAAAAAAGAGAAAGTTGATAAATCCAAACCAAAAACTACATTTTCATATATAAAAGGTAAATCAGACGTAATTGGAAGAATTCTGAAGAAGCATGACATAGACACAATTTACAAGCCCTAAACAACAATGCACAAATTATCGGACAATTCCAGAGAGGACCAGCATGCTCAATTCAAATCGAGCAGCCGTCAAGCAAGCATCATTTGGAAATGCGAGCTGAGATGTAAGCAAAACGTCGTAAAAACTTTTATTTGGAGGGTTTTATTGGATTTTCAGTCCTTTTTTTAATCAAAATACAAAAATACAACAAACAAAATTTAGACCATATATTCACATGTCAATGTAATATTTCGGCTGGAACTTCCCCAGCCGTTTTCAAACAATGTACATTTAAATATTTAATTTCAACTCTCACAACATTAAAATAAAAAAAAAATAAAAAGAGACAGAACAAGCACTTTTAAATTATTTTCTATTTGGATGTTGTGAGAGTTAAAATTATGTATTTGAATGTACTTTGTTTAAAAAAGGCTTGGGAAGTTCCAGCCAAAAAGTTACATTACAAAAACCCATTAAAAACTGGCGATTTTTCATGTTCAAAGGGAAAAGGCAAGAAAATATTTGTTTCTCTTATCATATTTTGTGAATAGGTGAGTGAGTATTCTCACAACCTGCTTGTTGAATGTTTTTAGTGGCCAATTCCACGTCATTGTTCAAATATGGTTCTATTCGTCGGGTCAATAGAGTTCTCTACTTTGAGTTTGAAGCTTTGCCAATCTCTCAACTTATTAATGAGTCTGAAAGACTATTCTTTTTGGACTATAATATCATTCACGTTAAGAAGTATAGAACAATGGTCTGAATTCATGTCCCATGCTTCCTTAATATACAAGTAATTTGATGACGTTCCTATCCACAAAAAAGTCTCTAAGGTCCGTGGTCCTATTCGAATCTATGGGTCTGTAAGTTTTCCTACCAGCACAAAGTGTTTCACATTTTAGTTAATTAGCTACTGATAAGAGTTCTTTACTCTCAGTTGTTGTCAATCTTCATCCCTAATTCGTTACATTGAAATTACCCCCACTCTGAACTTGTTTCATTGGCTTTCCAGAAAGTCAGTTCATTGTTCTTTCTTTAAAAGCGTATCTTGGTGGGTAATATATTGCTATTATAATGACATTATAAGTTTTAGTTTTGATATTAAAATCTGAAGCCTGTATTTCTCTATACTGATAACCCATTCCTTTATTGTGAAGCAGGAAATCCTTAATGTTTACTGCATTTCATTCTCATGTTGCATTATCTGGACAGACCTAATATCCTTTAAATTTGATATATGTTTCTTTCTCGAAATAAGTATTAACATTCACTTTGATGTTGCAATAATCCATTAGTATTCAATTTTAATATTCGTAGTTCCATATATATATATATATAGATATATATATATATATATATATATATATATATATATATATATATATATATATATATATATATATATATATATATATATACAGCCATACATATTTCATTTTTCTCAAGCAATATTTATGTAAAATAATTCTTTATGACCATACATTTTTAGTCGCAATACGAAATACGAAAAGATCTCAAGGTTTAATTTCTAAAAATTCTGTATTTCCTATACCTTTGTTATAACTTTTCTAGGAAAGAAATCATTGTTAAATTTACAACAAAAATTTCATAATTTTCGTCATATGATTACTATTTTATTTTTTAATGCACGCAATTTATAAGGATATGATATGTGTTTTATTGTTATTTACACAATTTCTTGTGTTATGATTGTTAATTTGTTATTTATAAACATAATTTGTCTAGGTATGTTTGCCCGCTATATATATATATATATATATATATATATATATATATATATATATATATATATATATATATATATATATATATATATATATGTATATATATATATATATATATATATATATATATATATATATATATATA